>PVHX01008906.1:30973-56857 GCA_004024805.1 Geosciurus inauris
ACCAGGGACTGAACTCAGGGGCACTCGACCACTGAGCCACATCCCCAGCCCTATTTTTTGTGTTTTATGTAGAGACAGGGTCTCACTGAGTTGCTTAGTGCCTCGCCATTGCTGAGGCTGGCTTTGAACTCGCGATCCTCCTGTCTCAGCCTCCCTAAGTGCTGGGATTACAAGCGTGAGCCACCGCGCCCGGCTTGAAGACTATTTTAAATGGACATTTACAGGGCTGTTTGTAGCTCAGTGGTAGAACGCTCGCCTAGCATGTACGAGGCACTGGGTTCGATTCTTGGCACCATGTATATATAAATGAATGAATGAATGAATAAGTAGATAAATAAGTAAATGTACAACTAAAAAGATATTTTTGAAAAATGGACATTTAAATATTAGCTAATTTTTTCATCATGTAAACTTTTGTTGGAATTTGCATTAGAATATATGCTATTTTAAAAGAAAAAACAGATTAGAATCCAATTTAAGACTGATAATCTCTATGAAGAAAAAACATGATAGATATAGATATATAAAAATAATTGTACCATCAACATACTGAAAGAAGAAAATCATGGAAATAAACTTAACCAGCTCAATACAGGTTTCATCTTAGAAAGGGGTAGCATGATAAAATAAAAAGCACAGATTTTAGAATCTAAAGGTTGAGTCATCTCTCATCTTTTTCCCTTACTAACTTTATATCTTGAGCCCTTAACCTTTATGGGTTGGTTGTATAAAGGTTATGGTTTTGTGATCTACAGGTTGGATATAATTATGTCTCCTCAACCTACACCCCTAGATTGTTAAAAGGCTTAAGTAAAATGTTTGTGAAAACAGTTTATAAAACAATGCAAGCTATGCAAATGTAAGGCATTATCTTGCTTTTCAAATAATGAATACTTAGTTATTGCCACATAACCATTTTTTTCCCTCTTCTGGTTAATGATTAGCTGAGGTGTCTTCACTGATTGTCTTAAAAAATCCTGATTTTCTACCCTGTTATCAATTGAGTACTAAGTCTGGCAGATTGTAGAAGGAAAAATAAAAAGATGTGGTCGACCATTTGCAACAGAATGAGTTGGTTTGTGGTTAGTTTGCAATATTTTGTTCATCCTTAGAAAATTCAGAGAGAATCCTAAAAATAGAGTGATAGTGTTTGGATTTATTCTTGATTGTGCTGAGTTTAAGAATGTAATATTTTGTGAAGACTTTAATTACATGTTTTCCAGTGAACAGCCTGCTATGATGCTGTTTACTATTTATCTTACTCATTAAATGAAACAATACTATCAAATTGTGAGATACTTAATACAATAAATTTTATAAAGAGTTATAGCTTCTTTCTTCTTGTATTTTACTTAATCTTTTAAAATCCTTCTTTTTATAGGACTTTGCTTCACGGGCTAAACTGGCAGTTCAAAACCTAGTACAGAAGGTTGGATTTTTTGGAATTTTGGCCTGTGCTTCAGTAAGTGAATTGTATTAAAATGAGAAATTTCACTAAATGCTATCATTTTATTGCATGTGAATTTTGTGAATCGTTTCATTTTATTCATTATATGATAGAATATGTTTGATAGATTCACAGCCTTATTTTTTAAGTATTTCATTACACAGTGATGGCTTCGGACATAAAAGACTTGATTCAGTAAGAACCGAAGAGACAATAGGAGACTGAGGATGCAGCTCGGTGGTAGAATACTTACCTAGTATGGGTTGGGGCGGGTTCAGTCCTTAGTACCACAAAAAATGAAAGAAAGGAAGAAAAAGAGTCGATAACAAAATCCATCCTTCCTGTGAAAAATTTATGATGAAGTACACTTAGCCATAGTCTTATTCTTTGTACAAAGTTGTAGATAGGAAGTCTTTTTCCAAAGTTTCAAGTATTAATTTCAAGGAAAAATTCATATAAAATCTGTCTTAAATGATTTTAACACCTAGCTAGGTTAGGGAAAAATCTGTAGCAGGTTAAGGAACTCTTCAGCTATAGTGAACTAAGAGGCCATTTTTATTTAAAAATTAATTTCTTTTTCTTTCTTTTTTCTTTTTTCTCCTCTCCCTTGCTATTGGAGATTAAACCCAGGGCCTTATGCATGCTTGGTAAGCTGTCTACCACAGGGCTATATCATCATCCCATTTTCTTTTTTTCCTTCCTAATTTTACTTTGAACAGGGTCTGGTAAAGTTGCCCAGGCTGAGCCAGGCACAGGCCTATAATCCCAGGTACTTGGGAGGCAGAAGCAAGAGGATTGCAAGTTCAAGGCCAGCCTTAGCAGCTTAATAAAACCCTCAGCAACTTAGCAAGATCCTGTCTCAAATTTAAAAAGTGAAAACGTCAGGGAATGTAGCTCAGTGGTAAACACCCTGAGTTCAGTTCCCAGTCCCCTCTTCCAAAAACGGTTGCTCGGGCTGGCCTCATACCTGGCAATTTTTGTTTTGTTTTGTTTTGTTTGTTTGTTTTGGTATCCGGGATTGAACTCAAGAGTACTCAACCACTCAGCCACATCCCCAGCCCTATTTTGTATTTTATTTAGAGTCAGAGTCTCATTGAGTTGCTTAGCACCTCGCCATTGCTGAAGCTGGCTTTGAACTCGTGATTCTCCTGTCTCAGCCTCCCGAAGTGCTGGGATTACAGGCGTGCGCCACCGCGCCTGGCTCAAACCTGGCAATTTAATGTTGTAAATGTGTTAAATTTGTGAAATTGACATTCCTTAATGAGTTGGTATTTATCCTGGTCCTTTTCTAACATAATAAAAACAGTTATTTTTTAAATGGAGCACTTAGCTTGTACATAATTGTTGGTAGTTCATTGGTGGATTTGACCAGAATAACTAGATGTCTGATTAGTATGATATAAGCTATAAATATAAATAAAATTAAAAACCATTATTGTCTGATGATATAGAACTACTTGTATCTTTGAGCCCTTCCCCCTTAATAAAGCAAATAGCCAAAAATTAGGGCATATGGTACCAAAATTCATGATATGATATCAGCATCATAGACATATTTTAAAACATACATATGCCTATATTACTATCTTTTCATCCTGGCAATACTAGAAATAATGAGGATTTAAGATAATATGTATAGGCTGAGCATGGTAGCTCACACCTGTAATCCTAGCAGCTCAGGAGGTTGAGGCAGGAGGATCACAGTTTCAGAGCCAGCCTCAGCAATTTACGGAGGCTGTAAGCAACTTAGTGAGACCCTGTCTCAAAATTAAAAATAAAGGTGGAGGAGTGGCCGGGAATGTGACTCAGTAGTTTAAGCACCCTTGAGTTCAATTCCTTGCCAAAAAAACACAATAATATATATAAACTAACAAATTTGGTGCCAAGCACATAATCTTCAGCCAGTTTTTGTTGTGATTTATCAGCTTTTTATCAACGACTGCATTTTGGGAGTAAAGAAATAAACCACGAGGGGCTGGAGATGTGGCTCAGTGGTAGAGCACTTGCCCAGCATGTGTGAGGCACTGGGTTCAATTCTCAGCACCACATATAAATAAATGAATAAAATAAAGATCCATCAACATCTAAAAAATATTTTAAAAAAAGAAAAGAAATAAACCACGAGCTGGGGACTTAGTTCAGTGGTATAGTGGTCACCTTGCATCCACACTGCGTTTGATCCTCTACACTGCTTGAAAAAAGAGAGAAGGAGGGAGGAAGAAAAAAAAGTAAAAATTACATTCTCTCTCCCGAAGGAGGAACCTTACGGATCCTTAAATCTAGTGAGAAAGACCACTGAAATACATGGAAAAGTACTATGGAAAACCAAAAGAATGAGATTAAGTTAAGATCCCTATTACAATGTTCTTAATTTAAGGGCCATTACCTGAGACAAATTGCTTAACCTGTCCCAGTATTTAAATCTATAAAATGGGTATGCTGAATATCCACTTTCTAGCCACTCTTTTTTATATTTAATTACATGTAGACAAACTTTAACATAAATTAAAGACCAATGCAGTTCTCCAAGAATTTTTCCTAGGATTTTTTTTTGGGGTTGGGAGACAGTGTCTCATTTAACTGCTTATTAGTGTCTTGCTGAATTGCTAAGACTGGCTTTGAACTGGTAATCCTCCTGTCTCAACCTCCTGAGCTGCTGGGATTACAGGTATGCACCACTACACCTAGCTCTAGGATATTTTTAATACTTATATCTCTACATCTTTGATTTAGTTGAAAAGAGTTTATTAATCATTTTGTTGCCAACATTTAAACTAAAACAAAACTCCTACATGAGGGGAAATTTCAAAGCAACTGCATGTTTCTTTTAATTCTAATTTTCCTTTCAGTTTATTTACCTAATACTTGAATAAAGAATAAATAACATGCATATCTAATAACAAATTCATTGATTATGCTCTACTTAGTGTTTCCAGTATAGAATGCCATATCCAACAGGTTAACAAATTCTCATTTTTGTCTGTTCTAATGTACGTATGTTGTATACTTTAAATTCATTTCCATCTCAACAGGAATTGGAGCCAGAGAAAAAAGGGAAAAATTATAATTTAGAATTGTGAGGGTAGCATGAGAAGACGTAAGATATGGCAGATGTAATGCTATATACATGCTTACAGCATAGTTGCAAGAGGTGAAATTACATAAAGCATTTGAATTAAATGAGTTATTGAATCCAATTGTTACTAACAAATGAATACTTGAATTCTAATTTAGTCATGGCATTGTTTTTTTTAATAATTTTATTTGTTGTTTATTTTATTCATTTGTTACTTATATGTGGTGCTGAGGATCGAACCCAGTGCCTCACACATGCTAGGCAAGCGCTCTACCGCCCAGCATTGTTTTTTTTAAAAGACCATATATGACAAATACTTTTTAAACAACTAAGTTTTCTTTCAGAGTTTAATAATGGTTATTACAAATTAATTGGCTTATAAATGGTTCAGCCAACAGCCACAAGGCTGTGTGAGAAAAATGGATGACGCTCTCAAAAACAGCTTGTTTCTCTGCATTTTTACATAAAATTGTCTTTTATCATTCTTAAAATGTAGGAGTGTTTGGAAAGGTATTTATTGTGAATCACTTCTTTCTCTGGGAACGAGTATTCAAAAGATCTGAATCTGTGTGCACTTATATTTCCACACGTGATTTCCTTTCTAAAATATGTCACCTGGATGCGGGGCATGGTGGCTCACACCTATAATCCCAGTGGCATGGGTGGCAGAGATAAGAGGATCTTGAGTTCAAAGCCAGCCTTAGCAATGGTGAGATGCTTAGCAACTCAGTGAGACCCTGTCTGTAAATAAAATACAAAATAGGGCTAGAGATGTGGCTCAGTGGTCAAGTGTCCCTGAGTTCAATCCCTGGTTACGCCGCCCCCCGCCCCCAAAAAATTGTCACCTGCTCCACAGCCTTGAGCTCTCTTCAAATAAAATATAAATAATGAGGTTTGGGGGGGTTTGTTTTGTTTTTTAAAAAAATATTTTTAGTTGTAGGTGAACACAATACCTTTGTTTAATTTATTTATTTTTGTGTGGTGCTAAGGATCGAACCCAGGCAATGTGCCAGGCAAGTACTCTACTGCTGAGCTATAACCCCAGCCCTAAATAGTGAGTTTCTAAATGTTGAGAATATAAGCACATCCACCTATAAATATATGTGTGAATTTACTAGAGGATTTTCTAATGATGTAAGTACTTCTAGGCAATATTTGTAGTTCAGGCTAAAGATTTTTTGTTTTATTATTTTTGGGTACCAGAAATTGAACCTAGGGGTGCTTAACTTCTGAGCCATATCTCCAGCCCATTTTTTAAATTTTTTATTTTGAGACACGGTCTTGCTAAATTGCTGAGGGCTTCACTAAGTTGCTGGGGCTGGACTTGAACTTGAGATCCTCCTGCCTCAGCCTCCTGAGCTGCTGGGATTCAAGCATGCACCACCATTCCCAGCTCAGACTAAAGATTTTTAGGACCCTCACTAAACTGTCACTACTGAAATAATCTTAAGGCTTCACTCATACCTTTTTGGGGGGGCAGGGAGGTGTGGTACCAGGGATTGAACTCGGGAGCGCTTATCACTAAGCCACATCCCCAGCCCTATTTTGTATTTTATTTAGCAACTCACTGAGTTGCTTAGTGCCTCACCATTGCTGAGGCTGGCTTTGAACTCACAATCCTCCTGTCTCAGCCTTCCCAGCCACTGGGATTACAGGCATGAGCCACCACACCCAGCCACTCATACCTTATCATAGAAAACAGCCAGCAGATCACTAAGATTCTACTGAATGGGATTAAATTCTTGTACATTCATGGGTTTTATCTCCTTCTGATGTGATGAAAAATATGTATGGGGCATTTACCATAAGTAATAAAAACAAAAGGACAGCTTAGCTTGCTGTAAGCATACTGAACAACAAACAACCCTGGGGTAAGTAAGTAATGCAGGTTAGAGACATATTAGAATACTTGCCTAGCCTTCTGCACAGTGTGGTATTCTGACCAGGGATTCTGGGAACCCAGAAACCCACACCTGTTTTGTGTGTAAGAAAGACTTGCAGCAAAAACCACAAGAATAGAAAGTTATACTCCATGTATGTATGATATGTCAAAATACATTCTACTGTCATGTGTAGCTAAAAAGAACAAAAAAGCCTGACACGGTGGTGCACACCTATAATCCCAGCACTTTGGGAGGATGAGACAGGAAAATCGCAAATTCAAAGCCAGCCTCAGCAACGGCGAGGCACTAAGCAACTCAGTGAGACCCTGTCTCTACATAAAACACCAAAAAAATAGGGCTGGGAATGTGGCTCAATAGTTGAGTACCCCTGAATTCAATCCCTGGTAACAACAAAAAAAAAAGACAACACAATACTGTATACCCATGGTGATAAAATTAAATGTTTGTTGGATTATATATGGAAGTCCTTTCTCTCACTGTCTCTTTCTGTTGATAGATTCCAAATCCTCTGTTTGATCTGGCTGGAATAACATGTGGACATTTTCTTGTACCTTTTTGGACCTTCTTCGGTGCAACTCTGATTGGAAAAGCAATAATTAAAATGCATATCCAGGTAATTATGCTTCAGATTCACTATCTAATGATGATAACCATGTTAAGGGGATTGAAATAGACTCATTCCTAAGTAAATTAAGTTGCTAGTTCTGCTTTTGTTTGGTAGCTTGCTTAAATAATAAAGCATGCAAATGTCATTTGGAGGTTAGTGAATCCTCTTGTTTTCTATCTTCCTCTTCTTCCTTCTTTCCTTATTTCCTTCTGTTTTTATTTTTGCTCCATGAAACTATCTTAAGACTTTCTAGCAAACAAAAGTAGTGTTCCTAGCCGGGCACAGTGGCGCACGCCTGTAATCCCAGCACTTTGGGAGGCTGACGGGAGAATCGCAAGTTCAGAGCCAGCCTCAGCATCGGTGAGGTGCTAAGCAACTCAGTGAGACCCTGTCTCTCCATAAAACACAAAATAGGGCTGGGGATGTGGCTCAGTGGTTGAGTACCCCTGAGTTCAATCCCCAGTACTCCAAAAAAAAAAAAAAAATCCTGTGTAAGAGAATGCACATCATGTTCATATGCATAGTCCAAAGATTATAGTTTCTTTAATAACCACAACCTGAAAGAATATTGCCTTTCACTAATTCTTATTTTCTTTCACATACTTATATAGCACTTCCTCTCTTAGCACCAATATCCTTTACCGAAAACCATCCAGATGTTAGTGTGGAAGAGAATGGGGAAGAAAGGGTTGCTGAAAAGGCGAGGAAATGTGGGTTGTGGTTAGAGAAGTGAGATCTGCCTGTCCTCAAAGCCACTCTTAGCAAAATCTTTAGGATGCATGTACGTACACACACACACACACACACACACACACGCAGACAGAAAAGACACTAAGAACCTAAATAAGGGAGAAATTAATATGTGCTTCTAGAACTGTGATATGAATTGTTTTCTTTTTTAAATTCTTTCCTTCTAAAAGCAAGGAAAGAATTTGTTTTGAATCAGTATGGTTTGCAACAAAGAGAAGTATTTACCAAAAGAAAGGCAAAAATAGTGAAGTAATGTCTCTGTCCTCAAACAATTCCAAAATAATTTTAAAAACATCTGTCCAGCTGGGGTTATAGCTCAGTGGTAAAGAGTGTGTTTATCATGTGTTAGGACCTGTGTTCAAACCCCAGCACCAAAAAATATATATGTATCTATCCCTAAAGATTCTTCCTGATACCTCTCTGCCTCTCGTTCCTTGAAGAGAAGAATAGAACAGGAAAACTTCAGCTGCTTCTACCTCCCTAGTTTCTAATCTGAGGTTTTGGCATGGGGAAGAGTTTATTGAATGTGTCCTCTAGTCTTGCCATAATGCCCACTTGAACTGTCAAAGTGAAGACTATATTTTTAGGGATCATTCCTATAGTTTGTGGCTCAAAAAGTTTTTTAATGGACCAACCTTTTTTTTTTTAAATTAAATTTGTTTTTAGTTGTTGATTGACCTTTATTTATTCATTTATTTATATGTAGTGCTGAGGATTGAACCCAGTGCCTCCCACATGCGAGGCAAGCGCTCTACCACTGAGCCACAACCCCAGCCCAATGGACCAACCTTTTTATGATACGAGCAGATATTAGGGATTGAACCCTGGAGCACTTTATCACTGAGCTACATCTCCTCCCCTTCTTTCTTTCTCTTTCCTTTTTTTTTTTTTTTTTTTGAGACAGGGTCTCCCTACATAGCTGATGGTCTAAGTTGTTGAGGAGGCTGGCCTTGAACTTGTGATCCTGCTGCCTGAGCCTCCCAAGTCACTGGGATTACTGGCATGCACCACCATGCCCAGCTGGACTTAAGATTTTTTATTTTATTTTATTTTTTTTATTTTTATTTTTAGTTGTAGATGGACACAATATCTTTATTTATTTATTTTTATATGGTGCTGAGGATCGAACCCAGTGCCTCACACATGCAAGGCAAGCGCTCTACCACTGAGCTACAGTCCCAGCCCTTGGACATAAGATTTTTAACATCATAGGGCTGCTCACTTAAAATTTAAAATACCATAATAAGCCAGGTGCACATGCCTATAATCCCAGCAACTCTGGGGACAGAAGCAGGAGGATCACAAGTACAAGCCAGCCTCAGCAATTTAGCAATGCCTCAAGCAATTCAAAATAAAAAATAAAAAGGGTTAGGAATGTGGCTCAGTGATTAAGTGTCCTGAGTTCAATCCCTGGTACCCAAAAATATATGTATTTAAATACCATAATAGAACTTTTTAAACTAATAAAATATTATATTAAATGATAAATTATTTTGATTATTTTGCAATGTATCTGCAATTACCTTTTCGAGTCTTTAATACTAATTAACATTAATGAATTATTTTGGTTCTTCTTGTAACAAGTTATCTAGTAATCCATACAATTTTATGTATCTTCTTTTATACCTCTTGAATGTAATAGCTTTCTGTGAATTTTTTTTAAGAATTTATTATTATTTTTTTCATTGTAGATGTACCTTTATTTTATTTATTTATTTAAATATGGTGCTGAGAATTGAACCCAGTGCCTCACGCATGCTAGGCAAGCGCTCTACCACTGAGCCACAACCCCTGCCCCACTTTCTGTGAATTTTTGCAAAATGTATTAATGCAATAAGGACCCTATCTGTAGTGGTACATATACAGCTTATCAGACCTTTCATTTCAGAAAGATTCAAATCTAGTAGATTTTTCAAGTTATAGTAATTCATAATTTTTTATATAGTACTTCACACTTTTAAGTGTTTAATGTAATCCTGGAATTGAGGGATTACTATGCCCATTTTGTGATTGTCACACTTAAAGTTGTTAATAAATAATAGTTTCCTAAGAATAAATAACAGCTGGCATTTGAACTCAAGTCTTTTGGCTTCAAGTTCAGTATTCCTTCCAGTGTTTTTTTCTTTTGCATTGCCTTCTTAACTACAAAATATTTATTTAATTTAGGAAACTAAATCGTTTAATACTTGCTATTTATCAAGACCTGTGTGGGGTAAGCTGCATTGATTATCTCACTGTCAAAACAATCCTAAGAGGTAGTTATGTGCATTGCACAAAGAAGGGAACCATGTTAGAGGAGGTAAAATACTTGTCTAAGGCCCTGTAATTTAACCAAAGCTCTATAAAGTCAAAGCTATTTCCCTGTGCCTGATATGTGGAAGGAAAAAAGAAAGGAATCTAAAATCCATTTATATTTCTGAAAGGAAACAATCTGAATTCTTTCACTAAACCAAGATGTGGGATATGTTTGCTATGTTCCATTGTATCATGGTGACATACTTTATAAAGGCATGTTACTTGATGTACATCCAGATGTAGCTTAGGGTAACAAACATTTCTCATTCCTTGGATAAGCAATATTAGTGAGTAATATAAATATTTTAGCTGTTTCTGAAATAGAGGAAACATCCCCACACAAATTTTTCTGTACTCTAATAGTAATCCTATGTCCTCGTGTGATTTTTCTTTCAGATTATCCTTCTTGGTAAATGTTATTATTTTTATTGATGTCTTGCTATCTGTTAATCTTATCTACAATTTTTCAAATCAGCCCACCTGTAATGTTAGATCAGGATTTTCCCTTCCACTAGACAGATTCAACTCTTCTACCTATAGAGGGATCCTTAGATATGTTGCCTTTTTCCCAAATAAAAAGTTAACATACTTTATCATATTACTTCATGTACCATGTAACTTACTTAACATGGGTACTGTCTATTGTATCTTTACCATCCCACCCCCCAGCACACATACATACATGGCATCATAAGCTTTAGATCAGAAATTTTTGTTGCTTCACTGAGTTGATTTTAATGCCTTAAAATGGTATCTGCCATATAGTAGGCACTTGTTAATTTTTAATATCTGAATCTAAGATACTTCTTTCTAATTAAGAATTGTTTTTTTTTTTTGTTTGTTTGTTTTTTGGTACCAGGGATTGAACTCAGGGGTACTCAACCACTGAGCCACATCCCCAGCCCTATTTTGTGTTTTATGTAGAGACAGGGTCTCACTGAGTTGCTTAGCAGTCTCGCCATTGCTGAGGCTGGCTTTGAACTCGCAATTCTCCTGTCTCAGCCTCCCTAAGTGCTGGGATTACGGGCTTGAGCCACCGCGCCCGGCTAAGAATTCTTCTTTAACAGATAATTTCTTCTTTGTTCATTTTGATACCATTAGTTTCTTCTACCCTTTTGTCTTCCTGCTGTGCCTTTCCTTTGTTTCCTCTGTGCCCGTGGTTGATAGGTCTGTTTGATGGTCTGTGCCTTTTGCTTATTTGGTAGAACCCCACTGAGACCTCCAGTCTGGAAGACTCTAAGACATATGTTCTTAAATGTGGACACATTTTATGTCTTGTCCAGCACAATGAATTTTTAAGCTGTTACATATAAAAAGAAAATCTTGTTTTGTTTTTCAAGCAATGAAGTTGTGCAATTATCTGGGCATTGGCTTATTTTTGCCTGTTAGGAAATGATGGTAGGGAAAGCTGATGGTGGTGAAATCACTGAAAGTCAAAACCATTAGTTCTGTTGATTAGTAAAATATGTATAGCTCCAAATAACTGGATTTTGGTATGAACCCCCATTTATTAATGCTTTTCTTGCTATCTATCTAAAATAATTGTCTTGTTAGCTTCATAATAGTTATATGTCATTTGTATAACATCACCTTATTATTCTACCTGAAATAATATGCTTTAGCCTAACCTACCTACTTGCCTCAGATTTATAATGGGTAGATAAAAGAACTATTGTTGGGGCTGGAGTTGTGGCTCAGTGGTAGCACACTTGCCTAGCATGTGTGAGGCACTGGGTTCGATTCTCAGCACCACATATAAATAAATGAATAAAATAAAGGACCATCAACAACTAAAAAATATTCAAAAAAAATTTTTTTAAAAAGGACTATTGTTATTTATTTTATTTTTTTCCCTCCATTGGTTACATTGGCTAAAAGTAATTTTTTACATACTATAACAGAACACTGAAGAGTTTGTTATCAGGAATTTGGAGAGAATCCAGAATTATTCATATTTAGTTAAAGAATTATTATCCATCCTTGAAAGCTAAAGTTAAATCTAATACCTTCTTGAATCCCTAACTAATCACACAATTATGACCTTACATTTCTTTGAATACACTGTTGTTCTTTTTACCACTACCTGTGTTTATAGCTATATGTTTGTGTGGAGATTTGAAATTGAACCCAGGGGAGCTCAACCACTGAACCGTATCCCAGCCCCCCACCCTTTCTTTTTTTGATACTGGAGATTGAACTCGGGGCACTCGACCACTGAGCCACATCTCCAGTCCTATTTTGTATTTTATTTAGAGACAGAGTCTCACTGAGTTGCTTAGGGCCTTGCTAAATTGCTAAGGCTGCCCTTGAACTTGGTATCTTTCTGTCTCAGCCTCCTCAGCTGCAGGGATTAACAGGCATGTGCCACCATACCCAGCAATGTGTGTATATTTGTGTATTTACCATGTTTCTACTGTTTGTAGAAAAATTAGGAAACTTTTTTTTTCTGTACTGGAGATTGAACTCAGGGGCACTTGACCACTGAGCCACAACCTCAGCCCTATTTTGTGTTTTATGTAGAGACAGGGTCTCACTGAGTTGCTGAGCGCCTTGCCATTGCTGAGGCTGGCTTTGAACTGGCCATTCTCCTGTCTCAGCCTCCCTAAGTGCCGGGATTACAGGCTTGCACCACTGCGCCCAGCTAGTAAACTTCTTTAGGGTTTTGAAAAAGTGTCCTTCTCAACTTTGTGTTCCCTGAAAACCCTTAACAGTGCCTTATATTATCCTTAGTAAGTACTTCACATTAACATTTGTTGAATTGAACTGAGAATATCTGTTACTTGTTACCCTAAAGGCATCTTTTCTTGTATTAGTAAGGTATCAGTATCTTTAATTAATAGAGAGAAATTACTTCATTAGCAGCAAACCAAATTAGATCTAAATAAGTATCCTTTAACCCTAACCCTGAAAGACCAAGGCTAATTCAAGATCTGGAAATGGAACATTCATAGTACTTATATAAAAACCAACTATGTGGGGCTGGGATTGTGGCTCAGTGGTAGAACGCTTGCCTCACATGTGGGAAGTACTGGGTTCGATCCTCAGCACCACATGTAAATAAATGAATAAATAAAGGTCAATCAACAACTAAAAAAACAAAATTAAAAAAAAAAACATATATGAAAGGTGTATGGGTAGTCTTTTCAGGATCCTCTAGATCAGTTTTAGCCCAGACCCCTGTTGTTGGAGTAATCAGCTTTGATTTCAGTGATGGGAGCTACATGGGAACCTATGACTTCTGTGGTATACAGGGTTCTGAGATATATAAAACAAGCAAATGTCCAGTATTCCCTCCCAGTCTTGGGTTTCATGACTCATATTTTCCCTAACAGTCATGTATCCTGGTAAGTCTAGAGCTGTGCATAAGGAAGAGCATCTTTAAAATACAAAGTAGGTAGAATTTGAATTCAATGGTGTCTTTTCTTTTGTTTCTAAAGAAATTTTTAAATTGTGAATTTATATTGGTTCTCTTAATGATTAAATATTTATTTTAACTGCTGTTTTCTTTACAGAAAATCTTTGTTATAATAACATTCAGCAAGCACATAGTGGAGCAGATGGTGGCTTTCATTGGGTGAGTAATTCTTTAAGGACTAATATTAATATCAATTTTTATAGTAAATGAATTGGAATAGAATTTTTGAGATAGCTTTTTATTTTGAAGCTCTTGCATTTGAACGTGCAACCCCTCCAAGTAAATAGGAAATTCTCTCTACATAAGACATATGAGTATCATTACAGTTTAACAGTGCTTTAGTACAACACTATGACTTTAAGCCAAAATTAGATGCCAGAGACACAGTTGCATTTAATTTAAATATAAATCTTACATAAAATTTTAACATTTCATTATATAAGGTACAGTAGGATGATATATTACCAAAATATGTCAGGTATGAATGTGTTATTTCTCTTGAGAAAAATTAGGCTATAAACTATCAAATGCTTTTATTTTTTTTAGTTTTAAGATGTGAATAAAGGGGCTAGGGTTATGGCTCAGCGGTTGAGCGCTTGCCTCGCATATGTGAGGCACTGGGTTCTATCCCCAGCACCACATAAAATAAATAAAGATATAAAAAAAAATAGCACATCATTTAAAAAAAAAAAGATGTGAATAAAACCACTTTTTTTAAAAATATTTTTTTAGTTGTAGATGGACACAATATCTTTATTTATTTATTTTTTTATGTGGTACTGAGGATCAAACCCAGTGCATCACGCATGCAAGGCAAGCACTCTACCACTGAGCTACAATCCCAGCCCTAAAACCACTTTTAACATGATTTAAATGATAATGTCACAAAACTATAGTGTTCACTCTGATAAAACAGTAAAGAAATACTTGTTTTGTTTTGGTTAATTATATTAACTGTTGGAGTACAAATACTATCAGGTATTAAATTGAGTACAACCAAAATTCTTGGGTTTTTGGTTTGTTTTATCTTACATATAATTTTTGTTTTCATTCACTGCTTACATGGTAGATGTTCTTTTCATTTAAAAGTACAGCTGCCCCATGGTAGAAAAGCTTAAGTGCAGTTTGATGAGTTTTAATATAAATATTCATCTTTTAAAAGCTACTTATATAACAAAACATGTATGGAAATTTTTGTTATTTAAATTTGTATTGTGTTTTGTTTTATTTTACAATATTGGGGTTTGAACCCAAGGGCATACTACTACTGAGGTACATCCCCAGCACTTTTTTTCTTTTTTGAGACAGGGTTTTGCTAAGTTACTGAGGCTGGACTTGAATTTGCAATCCTCCTGCCTCAGCCTCTGAGTAAGTGAGATTACATGTTTATGTTACTATACCCAGTTGGTTTTAGTATATTCACTCTTTTATATATGATATGTTATTTTTATTTTTATAGGATATATTTTATATGCTACATATAAGGTATATTTAACCATATTTTATAGCTCATCTTTAGTAATTAAGGAAAAATAATGTTCTTGAGAATATACTCAGTGGAGCCACTGATTCTATTAATTCCTAAACTTCTGATTATATGTGTATTACAACCTACACATTAAAATTTGATTATTCCAATTTTTTTGCTGCCTGAGTCCTTACAGATAAAGTTTTATCTGTCATCATACATCACAGTCAAAGCAAAAGAAGGGATATTCTTTTCCCCTATTTTTTAAATACCAGGAGAACATTTCATCCATTCTTAGAGATTACTGCTCCACTTTGGAGAATTCTAAAAGGACCCATTGTTAACTACCACACCACCCATACACTGTGGGGTGACCATGCATGAGGCACCCACTTTATTCTGTTCGCCTTTTCCCAGAGTGAACATTTGTAGAAGGAAGTTTTTCAGCTACTTCTACATCTTCGTGACTATTACCTTCTGTTTCTCCAGGCTTTAGAGTTTTTAAGAATTTATGTTACTGAACTTCCTATGTGATCTACCCACATCCAGTTTTATTCCTTTCCAATCTGTTCACCATACTATAATCAGTAACCTTAAATTTTTAATTTAAAAGATGTCACCACCACTGTCTTCATCCTCAGCTCCACTTCTCAATAGCCTTCACTTCATTCTTAAGATAGTGCCAAAACTCCTTGACAGGATTTATAAACCCTACTATCATCTGTCTCCTCTGCTGAAACCATTTTGGCAATACTTGAGTCTCCACCACTAGTCATTCCTTACTTCTTGCTTTTCCATTTGCCTCGTTCACTATTTCTCAGCTTTGGCACTGTTGACATTTTAGGCCAGGTAAATGTTGTGAAGAACCATCCTGAGCACTTTAAGATATTTAGTAGCATTTTTGTCCCATATGTCCACAGTATATCTACTGGTACCTTCCAGTCCTAACAATCAGAAATGATTCAGCCAGGCATGGTGACACACCACCTATAATCCCAAGAATTTAGGAGGTTCAGGCAAGTTCAAGGCCAGCCTCAGCAACTTAGACTGCATCTCAAAATAAAAAGTAGAAGAAAGGACTGGGGATGTAGCTCAGTAGTAAAGCACTCCTGGGTATATGCCCCATCTCAAATATATAAATATATTTTTTAAAGAAAAGGTGATTCCAGGAATTAAGGGGTAAATCAGTAGTACAACACATCCTAGCATGAGGCCCTGGGTTCAATGTCCAGCACGTAAAATTTAACAAGAAGAAGAAGAAAAAAAATTTTCCAGACATTGCCAGATGTTATGTGGTGAGTAAACATATTGCCCCCATTGAAAAATCACTGACCTAGATATTGTCCTTTAGGTTTCAGCTATTGCCTTCTCAGAAAGCCTTCCCTGACTTGACCAGGGACCTCTCTGTACTTACTACAGAGAGTAAGTTTTGTACTTTTAGCTACATTTTTTACATTTATGTTTGAGAGTATATTAACACTACCTTTACTCCTAACCTATAATAGTTTCTTAATGGCAGAGACCTTGTCTATTTTTGTTCTCTATTATGTTCAAGGAACTTGTCATCTTGATTTACACATACGAGGTGCTCAGAAAATATCTGCTGAATAAATGAACACATGCTGTCCAAATAAAGATCTGGCCAATAAAAATTAATAAGTCCTGTGTATAATCTGGGTTCCTTTGTTTGTTTATCCAGTTTTGGGAATTCCTAAGAAATTATATTATTTATCTACAATAAACAAATTAAAGTGCCTTTATTTGGGGGCAGTAGTTAAGTTAGAACATGTTATATTTTTTGAAACTTAAGTTCTTTTTCAAAACTTTTTACTAATATTGCCCCACAAAAAATTCCAGTGATTCTTCTCTCTGAAAGATAAGATGATTTTCCATGAAGTTGTTCTAATATATTCTGGACCTACTAGATTCAGATTTTTATTGAATTAGAGGATCTATGTAGTGTTTTTTGTTTTGTTTTGTTTTGTTTTGTACTGAGGATTGAACCCAGGGATACTTTACTTCTAAGCTACATCCCCAGCCCTTTTTAAATTTTAGTTTAAAACAGGGTCTTGCTAAGTTGTTTAGGTCTTCACTGATTTACTGAGGCTAGCCTCGAACTTGTGGATCCTCCTACCTCAGCCTTCTGAATTGCTGGGATTGCAAGCACGTGCCTGACTTGATGCCTAGTATTTTAATCATTTTCGACAAGACATCCTACAATGTCCTGATAGCCTCATCTTTTTCCTAGTACTGTCTGCTGGGTTTACCTCAGCTTTTTTTTCTAGATAATGTATTAGACAGAATAAATAGTCAAACATGGCCAGGCATGTTATAATCCCAAGGCAGGAGGAACACAAGATTGAGGCCAGACTCAGCAACATAGTGAGACCATTAGCAACTTAGCAAGACCCTGTCTCAAAATTTGAAAAATGGCTGGGAGTGTAGCTTACCAGTAAAGCACCCCTGGGTTCAGTCTCCGGTCATTACTACCCCTGGTGCATGTATGAAGATTCTAATGGTGTGACTTTATCTGGTTTGCAACCAGAGAAATGGAAAAACTGAGCTCTGGTTATGTACTATGACTTGAAACACATTTAAATAAAATAAATAAATAAAAATAAATAAATAAACAAACAAACAGGGCTGGGGTTGTAGCTCAGGGATAAAACACATTGGTCATATTCTGCAATTGAACATGACATGATTTGTTTTCCTACATTTTGGAATAGGAAATGCTTTTAAATATAAGGACTCAGATGAATATCAAAAACTAAGGCTAGGAGTGTAGCTCTGTGGTGGGATTTGCCTATCATGTGTGAGTCCCTGGGCTAGATCCCTAGCACCACTAAATCAACCAATTATTTAATTAATTCAGCTGTTTCTCTCTCTGGAGACAGCCCTTAGTCTCCCTCGAATGTGTGTCTGCTTTCCTAAATAAACCTCTGTCTGTTTATCTGAGTGGCAAATAATAAAAATAATAATTACAAGCCGGGCACGGTGGCACACACCTGTGATCCTAGCACTTTGGGAGCTGAATCAGGAGGATCGCGAGTTCAGAGCCAGCCTCAGCAATGGCAAGGTGCTAAGCAACTCAGTGAGACCCTGTCTCTACATAAAACACAAAATAGGGCTGGGGATGTGGCTCATTGGTCGAGTGCCCCTGAGTTCAATCCCCGGTACTAAAATAATAATAATAATAAACACATAAGTATATAAATATAAATATACTCATCAAACCTAGACTGAATGTTAGCTTTTAAAGAGAATCCTTTTCTCTCTCTCCCTCTCTGTCTCTCACACTTTTTTTTTTTTTTTTTTTTTTTTTTGAGACATTGTGTCAGTATGATGCTTAGACTGGCCCTGAACCCCTAGGCTCAAGTGATCCTCCTACCTCAACCTTCCAAGTACCTCATACCCAGGCATGGACCACCATGCCCAGCACCAAGAATGATTTTTTAGTAGACCTAAATTTATTATTTTATATCACAGTAAATAGATCAGCAATTCATTTCAGAAAAGAGAATATTCAGACTGACTCTTAATAGATCCGTTGTTGGGCTAGGGATGTAGCTCAGTGGTAGAGCACTTGCCTAGCATGCCTAAGGCATCTGGTTCGATGCCTAGCACCACTAGAAAGAAAAGACAGAGAAAAAAAGAGAGAACGAAAAGATCCGTTGTTCAACTGAGCGGGAAGTACTGCCTCTAACTTGCTGTAGAAACTTCTTTCTTTGTTCTCCCCTTCACATTGTTAAAACTCCAAATAGCATAGCATAATCATCAAACTAAACTAATAAAATGTGGTATGCAGTCTTTTGAAGAATATTTAAAAATATGTGACCACAATTAAGGGAGTGACAAATGGTTGAGAAAAAAAAATCAAAAGATAAGCAAGAGAAAAGGTCAGCATCAGTTCAAATTTAAAATAAAAGTGAGAGGGCTGGGGTTGTAGCTCAGTGGTAGAGCGCTTGCCTTGCATGCGTGAGGCCCTGGGTTCAATCCTCAGCACCACATACAAAGCAATAAAATAAAGACATGTGTCCATCTACAACTAAAAAAATATTTTAAAAAATTAAAAAAATGAAAGTGAGATATTAAGGCAAGGAAGAATAAAAAATGAGTCCCAAGAGTAAGGACAGCTAGAGAGTGGTATAGTGAAAAGAGCAGAGTCTTTGGACAAAAAAAAGGTTTAGATTTGAATTTGAACTCTGCCAGGGGCCAGTTAGTTAACTTCTTTCTGTGTATATGCTTCTAGTTGCTGTTCTTTCAAGCATGTTTCTTTGAGTACCATTTCTTCTCCAATTCAGAAGGCCACTGATAACATTTCCAGCTCCAGTTGCAATTTTAAATGTTCTGTAACCAAGTATTTTACAGTTTAGTTGAAACACTCATATCAGTGAATTAACATTCCACAGCATGTGGATTTTTAAAATGCCTTTTGTCTCAAAGCTGATATTGCCTATGTTCTCAAAGTCTCATTTTTCCAAAGTTTCTATTTATTGTCACCTAGAAGATTGAGAGAAAGCCTATCTCTCCTTGTTAGTTTATGTTTTAATCACTAAAATGCTCTTAACCAGGACAGTCTTTCAGCAGAGATTATGTAAAGTAATTTTTGAGGAAACTATTTTTTGAACATAGTGGGCCCTTTGTCATTGTTATCTTATTTATTATTATTGTTTACTTCTAATTGACAATTGGCTCAGAGAGGTTATAAATAACTGATGTGTGTGTGTGTGTGTGTATATATATATATTTTTTGTTGTTGTTGTTACTTGGGCTTGAACTCTGGGTTTCTTTACCACTTATTATTTTTTTATTTTGAGACAGGGTCTTGCCAAGTTGCTGAGGCTGGCCTCAAACTTCAATCCTCCTACCTTAGCCTCCCAAGTTGTATACTACCAAACCCAGGATCCTATGAGCATTTCTTAGTGCAGTATGGATGAGGCCATAGGACAGAGCCTATGAGAGTGATGAAAGCAACAACTCAGAAGAGGAAAAGATGAATAATAAAAAGAGACGTTGGAATAAGACATAGTATATACCCTATTTCTTAGTTTTGTCTAGGGCCAAATTTGGGCAAACTAATCCCTCAGGTGTGCCTATAGCCTACTAGGCCAGCCTGTTCTCCTCCCCATTCCACCTCTGTCTCCAAGTAACATGGGAGGGTTACTGTTGACAGTGACTGTTGATTAGGTATAGTATTTTACGGAGATTTGAGTGCTATGTTGAGGAATATTCCAAAAGGCTTCTATGTTCAAGGTATGTATAGAGTGGCCTACCTAAATATGGTAACCTAAGCATGGCTTTAGTTTGTGGTATTTTTAGTATAATAGGTCATTGTTTGACAGTCCTAAAGGTTCCAGAGTTTGAATATAGGCCTTTCCCTCAATTATAAATAAATAATAGATTTTTTGTTTTTGGACAGTTCTAAAAAGTAGTTGCTAATATCATTAGATTTAAGGGAAAAGTGTCATTATCTTTATATATCAAAGAGTTGGTCTAATTATACATGTAAATCTAAAGAGATGTAATAAATCAGTTATATATTCTGAAAGAGGTTTTAGATATTAGCCTTCTGGTTTGTGGTGTGTTTAGCAGGTAGATAGAGAAAAATGTTCTGTAAAAAAAGATTAGGCATATAATGTTTTTTTCACTCCTTGAAATAAGTCAGGGAATACAACCAAAGATCCAGGAAATTTTGGAACTTGAAAGGCCTTATCACATTTGTGGTAGTCTTTTTTTTTTTTAATCTGATTCAAATCTAATTTTTATTTAATTTTAGACTTTGTCCATTGAGAGAAACATGCAGATAGTTATTAAATAATATAACCAGCCAGGTGTGGTGGCACACACCTGTAATCCCAGCACTTACGGAGGCTCAGGCAGGAGAATTGTGAGTTCAAAGCCAGCCTCAGCAACGGCGAGGTGCTAAGCAACTCAGTGAGACCCTGTATCTAAATAAAACACAAAATAGGACTGGGGATGTGGCTCAGTGGTCGAGTAACTCTGAGTTCAATTCCCGATACCAAAAAAAAGAAAAAGAATATAACCAAATCTAACTTTAAAAATTATAATTAAAATGACATGTTTCAGTATTCTCACCAAATACAGGATGAGAATTCCCAGAAAATAACATTAAGCATGTGACTCGCAACAAACCATATGCAGAACATGGGCTCATTGTCAGGTTGCCAGGACCTTATTGGAAGACAAAGTCCCCAGATTACCACACAAGAAAAGTTTCCATAATTCAATCATTGAACTGGAGGGATGGGGGATGGGGTTGACTGGAACAGGAACTTTTACCAGATACAGAATGTTCCATGCTCTTCTTTGCTGTCTCCTATTTCTGAGTTAACTTGATGTTTGACCTCAGAGTCGTGCTTGCCTGTGGCAAGAGAGATCATTTCAACCAGTGAGTAATTAAGTGCTTGAATCTGAATGTTGTTTCGTGTTCCTTACTCTGTGGATAGCAGTCAGAATGAGCTTTATGAGCCTGGAGTTTTTCTCCTACAGAAAGAAAATATATTCTTTCATTTAAAATATAAAATGTTTCATGTACCTGATTCTCTAACATTGATCATTGCGGAATAATCAGAAAAGTTATGGAAGTGTGGAACACAAACATTTGTATTATCTAAAAAAAAAAAAAAGAATTTTAAGATCCCAACTGCTGAGAGTTATATACTCTAATTTATTTTTGTTTATTTTTTATTAAATGGCAGAATGCTTTCAATTCACAGTACACATATGGAGCACAATTTTTCATTTCTCTAGCTGTACACAGGTAGAGGCACACCATTCATGTCTTTATACATGTACCTAAGATAATGATGTTCATCTCATTCGATCTTTCCTACCCCTATACTCCTTCCCTTCCTCGCCCTCCCCTCTGCCCTATCCAAAGTTCCTCCATTTCTCCCATGCTCTCCACCCCCACCCCCATTATGGATCAGCATCCACTAATCAGAGAACACATTCATCCTTTGGTTTTTTGGGATCGGCTTACTTCACTTAGCATGATATTCTCCAGCTCCATCTATTTACCTGCAAATGCCATGATTTTATTCTCTTTTAATGCTGAGTAATATCCCATCGTGTAGATATACCACAGTTTCTTTATCCATTCATCTGTTGAAGGGCATCTGGGTTGTTTCCACAGTTTAGCAATTGTGAATTGTGCAGCTATAAACATTGAAGTGGCTGCGTTACTGTAGTGTGCTGTTTTTAACTCTTTAGGGTATAGACCTAGTTTTAACATAAACATCTTCTGCACTTTAGGAAAACTTGCCTTTCACATCCATGGTAGTTTATATATCCTTCTCCTGATGCTTAATCCTTCTATGGTTTTTTGTTTTCTGTTTTGTTTGTTTTTTTGTTTTTTTGGTTTTTTTTTTTTTTTTGTACCAGGGATTGAACTCAGGGACACTCAACCACTGAGCCACATTCCCAGCCCTATTTTGTGTGTGTGTGTGTGTGTGTGTGTGTTTTTTTGGTACCGGGGATTGAACTCAGGGGCACTTGACCCCTGAGCCACATCCCCACCCCTATTTTGTGTTTTATGTAGAGACAGGGTCTCACTGAGTTGCTTAGTGCCTCGCCATTGCTGAGGCTGGCTTTGAACTCGCAATTCTCCTCTCTCAGCCTCCCTAAATGCTGGGATTACAAGCGTGAGCCACTGCACCCGGCTCCTATTTTGTGTTTTATGTAGAGACAGGGTCTCACTGAGTTGCTTAGCGCCTCGCCATTGCTGAGGCTGGCTTTGAACTCATGATCCTCCTGTCTCAGCCTCCCTAAGTGCTGGGATTACAAGCGTGAGCCACCGCGCCCGGCAACCCTTCTATGTTTTTTGTCATAGATACTGAAAGGTAGCATAGTTAGACTGTTAGATGAGAGAGAAATAGACATTGAATTAAGAAGTTACTGTTGACCATAATTAGAGCATTTCAGAATGATCAAAACTAAAACACATTTATACTGGATTACATGAAACTAAGGGTAAAGGAAAAGGCAGGCCACGGTTATTCCTGTCAAATTTTAATTGTTCTATAAATATTCATTGAATAAATGCATTCATTCGTTAGCAGGGGAAACCACTGTGTATTTTAGGCTGAGGGAAAGACTAGCACAAAGCTAGAGATAGAAAATACACATGAAAAAATAAAAGAAGAAGAAGAAGGAAGGAAGGAAGGCTATGTAAAGCAAATTAACATTTAGTAAGCACCTCCTGTACCAGATGCTTTACTTAATTTTTTGTATTTAATATGTATAACAAAATCTGTGAGGTACTATTACCAGGTAGTAGGGGGAACCAAGACACAGAGAAGTTAATTTCATATAAATGGTAAGAGATAAATGAAGGTAGTAGAATCAAAAACCTGTGGGTTGATTATCCTCTTTACTCAGTTTATCCTTGAAAGCTGAAAGTGAAAATTCTGAAATGTTCTGAAATGGAGAAGGGAGACATTGAGACAGTGCTACAGAAGGCAGTGGGCTATCTGTCCCCCTTAGAGGTCGGAGTTTGAGCTGAAGTGCCAGTCTCAAACAGCAGCCATTTGAATTTAATGGTCAGCATAAATTTTTCCCACACCCTTGTTCTCGTGCATACACCTGGGCACTGGTGTAGCTGATCACTACTTCTGTTAATGTTAGTGCTGTAGGTTTAAATGCATTTTCTTTCTCTCTCCTAGCACCTTCTAGATTGATATTCCTTCAAAGCAAAGAACACGAACTTTTCCCCCACTAGTTTTCTACTTGCTAGTAGTGATTTTCTGCCTTGCCTATCTTTTGAATAATTAATCTTAGGTGAGATTGAATTCCAGTCATTACTGTCACTTTTCAAGGTACACTCAACATCATTCCATTTTCAGTGATCTCAAGGCCAATAAGCACCCATTATTGTCTCATCTTAAATTTAAAATTCCAGAAACTGTGCTTTTTTTTTTTTTTTTTTAATGTTTTTTTATTTTTTAGTTGTAGGTGACAGAATATCTTTATTTTATTTTTATGTGGTGCTGAGGATCGAACCCAGTGCCTTATGCGTGCTAGGCGAGCACGCTACCACTGCGCCATAATCCCAGCCCCAGAAACTGTGTTTTTGTTTGTATTTTTGGGTTTGGGGTTTGTTTGGTTGTTTTTGTTTGGATGTTTTGTTTTGTTTTGAGACAGGGCTTGCTAAGTTGTGCAGGCTGGCCTCAAATGGGTGGTCCTCCTGCCTCAACCTCCTTAGTTACTGGAATTATGTGTAAGTGAAATCAATTTACTTTGAACAGGGTTTTGTTTTGTCAGCCCAACAGTTAAACTTGGGTCTCAAACAGAACACTCCTTTAGCTCTGTCCTCATTCTTTAACATCAGTGTCTACTTGGCTGTTGTTGCACAGGTCTACATTCTGAAACAAGGTTCTGTTTTCTGAAGCTGCTCTTTAATGATAGCTTATTTCAAATAGTAGCTGCTAATTATAAAGAGGTCTTAAGTCCATTCTGATTATAGAAAACAATTTGAAATGTTCAAAAGCAAGGGAGATTGCAAATTCTTTTGTGATCAAAAGTTGTTCTGAGGCAATAACAATCATACACCTGAAATTTCTGGATAAAGTAGTGGTCTTCCTTCTACCTAGCCATGAGAGAACGGATGGTATCATGTGTTTATAATACCACTCTGCACACAATGGACTAAATTGAGTACAAAAAAGGTTTTAATCATTTGAAAAGAGCACAGATGCAAATGAAATTCAAGATGTTTTAATCTCAAATCCTGAGGTTAAATCACAAAGAATTTTAGAAGGTGCCAGAGACTACCAACATGTATAAGAAAGTCCTAGATTTTCCACTACGTTTTTTTGGTTTTTTTTTTAAACATCTTTTTTTTTTTTAATTTTTATTTTTTAGTTATAGGTGGACAGAATATCTTTATTTTATTTTTATGTGGTGCTGAGGATCGAGCCCAGTGCCTCACGCATGCTAGCCGAGTATGCTACCACTGCGCCATAACCCCAGCCCCTCCACTACATTTTAATCCTGAACTTATTTTATGTTGGGGTGCTCTTCCAAGTTCCAGGAATATAAAGGAACTTGATATAAGTAGGCTACCACATTTTAGATCCGAAAATAAGTGGAATACATGAGTCACCAATTTTTTCTAACAATATCAGCTTCAAAGATTCATATTCTGTATTAAATTAAATGGTAAGATCATGACACTTTCATTCCAGTCACACAGAATTACTAGATTTTTTTAAAATAAATTTTCAGTTGTCAATGGATCTTTATTTTATTTATTTATATGTGGTGCTGAGAATCGAACCCAGTGCCTCACACATGCTAGGCAAGTGCTTTACTACTGAGCCACAACCCCAGCCCCTAGATCTTATTTTTAATAGGTTAAAGTATAGGTTGATTTTCAGTTAGCAGCAGTTCATGTTCTTATTTCTGGATTGATTAGGTAACAGTTGTCTTCCCCTGCCCACCCCCTGCCCATCCTCCCTGAAGGAAAGATGACTAGATTATAAATATTAATTAATGAGAGTTGGCATGAGATGGCCTTTGGCTTTTTCAGAAAAATTACACGATAAACTCTCCCCACTCTTCCTGAAATGTCCAACTTTAGGAGGGAGACATTTTCATGTAGAAGACAGTCTATCATTGTTGAATCAGGCCAGAAGTCTGAGGTCCATTCTGAGTCACTATGAACAGAGCTCTAGGATTGGTTGGTCCCCAGGGAAACTGGTGGTTAAATACTGTGAGAATCTTTATCAGACAGGAAATGACAACTCATTAAAATACTAACCGTTAAGCCTGTTTAGATCACTGCTGGGAGTGTGGGGAGGAAAATTTAACTCTACAATGTTTGACTAAAATACACATTTCTAAAAAAAGAGAATTATATACCAGACTGTTACCAACAAAGAGAATTGCTACTTCATCTT
>PVHX01008906.1:56957-80250 GCA_004024805.1 Geosciurus inauris
TTTTTTTTTTTTTTTTTTTTTTGGTACTGAGGATTGAACTCAGGGGTACTCGACCACTGAGCCACATCCCCAGCCCTATTTTGTGTTTTATGTAGAGACAGGGTCTCACTGAGTTGCTTAGCACCTCGCCTTTGCTAAGGCTGGCTTTGAACTCGCGATTCTCCTGTCTCAGCCTCCCTAAGTGCTGGGATTACCGGCTTGAGCCACCACGCCCGGCTCAAGGAAATTCTTAAGGCCTTGATTTTTAAAAAAAAAATTTTTTTTTTCAGTTGTTGATGGGCCTTTATTTTTTTCATTTATTTATATGTGGCGCTGAGAATTGAACCCAGTGTCTCACACATGCTAGGCAAGCGCTCAACCACTGAGCCACAACCCCAGCCCAAGGCCTTGATATTAATTCAGAACATAATTAAGTTTTAGCTATGGATACAGGATTCTAGTCTCTTAAAGTTTGAGTATCCAGATTGTAAAGGCTTATTAGAAGAATGAGAGAAAAGTAGACACACATTTTTGAAATAGCTTTTGTCCCCCTCTGGTATGTTACCTAATAGTCTTACATTGAGTTGGTCTGCTAACTAAACCTTAAGATGTTTTTTACCTTTTGGGAACAGGGTATAATGTTAATACCTGTTGTTATAGTTTAGCTTCATGATCTAAACCAGTACTGTCAGTACTGTCAGATGATAATAAAATAATAGAAATTCTCTTTATTTTCATTTATGTTATTTTCTCTTTTGTGTATTTTTGTAATATATATAACTTTATTGTGGTAACAACACATTAAAACGTTATGTGACTGTACATACATTGAGGATGTCTTATGAGCACTCCCTCAGTCCACATGTCAGAAGATCACATCATGAGTAATACAAAGATACCTCAGGAGCCGGGCGCGGTGGCTCAAGTCTGTAATCCCAGCACTTAGGAAGGCTGAGACAGGAGAATCGTGAGTTCAAAGCCAGCCTCAGCAATGGCGAGGCGCTAAGCAACTCAGTGAGACCCTGTCTCTACATAAAACACAAAATAGGGCTGGGGATGTGGCTCAGTGGTTGAGTGCCCCTGAGTTCAATACCCAGTACCAAAAAAAAAAAAGATACCTCAGGGGAAGCATTCTTTCCACACTACAAAAGGAGCTTACTGTGAGTCCTTCTCTTTGTTCTCTTTTAACATATTGCAGTTCATTGTGTTTTCTGTGCTCTGTTAATCAAATTTATAGGTTATCATTCCTAATTTTAACTAAACTAACCTTCACAAAACAGACAGACATAGGCTTGAAAATGTTTATATAAAGACATAATAGAATGAAGATAATACTAATAATGCATTCACAAGAAACAGCGAAGAAGTTGAAATATTGACATTGATTCATTGCTTGTATCAGTTCTTTAGTAGTCACATATAAAGATTTTTAAAAAAGAAAAAGGCCAGTCTCAGTGACCTCTGTAATCCCAGTGGCTTGAGAGGCTGAGGAAGAAGCATCACAAGTTCAAATCCAGCCTGAGCAATTTATGGAGACCCTATGTCTAAATAAAACGCAAAAAATAAATAAATAAAAATTCAGTATATCGCCTAAGTTTCATGAAGATAAATTAACACAAAAACACATCTGACTAGGAAAATCTAAATAGAATCATGACCAGTTTAGGGAAAATTTCAGCTCTTCTAATATAACAAAACCTAGTTTGATGACTCTTCCCTGATGGAAAGAGATTCAAAGTAAATCAAATGTTGTTTTTTTATATGTGGTGAACTAACATGTTTGAGACACAATTTGAAAGGAGTCCCTTAAAAAACAGGAGTAATGAAGACCAATAAACTCTATGCATGCTTGGAATGGGTGTGTGTTCCATATTATCCAATAAATAAAAATTGATAAATTGTGAAAAATAGTCATCACTCCACCAAGTTTTTGTGCACCCTCTGCCAATTATGATACTTCCTTGGGAAGATTTTGTGGCATTTGTGAGTACAGAGAATAATGCAAACCTCCATAAGGAAGAAGTTACAAGGAGAGTTCAGAATACAGGTTTCTTATAATATCAGTGATTTCCAGAAGCAGAGTAACGTTTTATATATTAAGTTATAGAAAAGTATATTTTAAATTATAGAAAAATAACATATTGTTTGCAAATTATTCAGCGCTCTTGACAGGATTTTACCAAAATGTTTTTTGTTTATTTGTTTGTTTTGGTACCAGGGATTGAACTCAAGGGCACTCAACCAATGAGCCACATCCTCAGCCCTATTTTGTGTTTTATGTAGATAGAGACAGGGTCTCACTGAGTTGCTTAGCGCCTTGCCATGCTGAGGTTGGCTTTGAACTCACAATTCTCCTGTCTCAGCCTCTTTAAGTGCTGGGATTACAGGTGTGGGCTAGGGCAACTGCCAAAATGTTTTTGAATGGATTTTTTTAACAGTAATTAAGTTTACAAAGTAGTTGTCTTGAGTCTATTCTAACAGACACTTAAATATGTGAGCATGGTAAACAGTTGTGCCCATGAAACTGATTTTTGAGCTCTAAATGGATTTGGAATTTTTAAATCTGTCTGCCTTTCTTTCTATCTATCTATCTATCTATCTATCTCCCTTCTCCGCCCCTCTCTCTCTCTTCCTTTTTACCATTTCTGAGGGATTTTTTTTTTCTTTCTTTCTTCCTTTTTTTTTTTTTTTAATCAGTAATCAAAGTGCAAGAACTGCCACTAGAATACTTCGTTGGAGATTTGGTTTTTGATATTATATTTGCTTTTGGTTTGTGCCAAGAAACCCACAAAGATTTTTTACCTATTACCCACAAAGATTTTTTACCCACCAAGTTGGTGGTCTACAACAAGGAAAATTAGATGAGATCAATTTTTTTCCTTTTTTGTTTTTCTTTATTTTAAAACATTCTCATCTAGAGTAAGTAACTATTTACAAGGCTCTTTTATGTATATTTTAGTTCCATTGCTGACTGGAAAATAGTTCTTCCTGTGTTTGTTCTCCAGCTTCATGTTTCCTATATCACAAAGCTGTAATTCTTTGAACTTAATCAGAGCCAAATGGCAGGTAGAGGACTTTACTCACTCACTAAGGGAGACATGAGAGTTCTTAGCCAAATGCACAGAGTTGCTATGAATTTAATGGCTTTTAGAGCATGACATTTAGGTTATTTTCTAAATCAAATGTAAAAAGTCAAGTGAGCTATGATGCAGGAGTGTCCCCTCCCCACCCTGCCCCAATGTATGTACTTTAAGTTAATCTTCAGTGTGAGAGTGGACTCTTGCTTCTGGACTGCTGCTTGAAAACCACTTAAGGGATGAGGTTACAAATTGATATTATTCACCTTATTTGCATATTAAGAGTGAAAGCTGTAATTTTAATTTTTATCTGCTCCATTATTAAAATAACTTTAATGATTATTAAGAAAACTCTAGTATAAAAATGTTTTAGGGCTGGGGCTGTGGCTTAGTGGTAGAGCGCTTGCCTTACATGGGTGAGTCATTGGGTTCAATCCTCAACACCACATAAAAATAAATAAATAAATAGCAAAGATGTTGCATCCATCTACAACTAAAAATATATATATATATTAAAAAAATGTTTTATATAAATTGAGAACTCAGTAACCTACATCATTGTTTTTAGAGATGGAAAAATTAAATTATAACTAAAGTTTTGATGACTATAATAAAGGTTGAGGGAATGACAAATAATTGGCTTTATAGCACTTAAGTCCTAAATTCCAAATGTGTTAACTTCAGATTAATTTATTTATTTGCTCATGATAGTCTTAGTTAATATGTTGCTATTAAAACTAGGTTTTTTTGCTGGGCATAGTGATGCACGCCTATAATCCAGTGGCTCAAGAGGCTGAGGCAGGAGGAACGTGAGTTCAAAACTAGCCTCAGTAATTTAGCAAGGCCCTAAGCAACTCAGCAAGACCCTGTCTCTAAATAAAATCGAAAAAAGGGCTAGGGATGTGGCTCAGTGGTTAAGCCCTTCTGGTATCAAGCCAGTACCATACATAAACATAAAAAACTGGGTTGTTTGTGGGGTTTTGGGGGTTTTTTTTGGTACTGGGGATTGAACTCAAGGGCACACGACCCCCTGAGGTACATCCCCAGCCCTATTTTGTGTTTTATGTAGAGACAGGGTCTCACTGAGTTGCTTACTTAGCGCCTCGCCATTGCTGAGGCTGGCTTTGAACTCGCGATTCTCCTGTCTCAGCCTCCCTAAGTGCTGGGATTACAGGCTTGAGCCACTGCTCAAGCCTGGCTCAGTGGTCGAGTGCCCTGAGTTCAATCTTCAGTACCCCAAAAAAAAAAAAAAAAAGTACAGCTCAAGTGTATCTCTTACAGTTACAAAAGATTCAAAATGGCAAATAATTTGTCTCTTCCTCACTGGCCTCAACAACAGCAACAAATTAGAATCTTTCTAACATTGAGATCTTAATTTTTACTTTCTCTTAATGACTTTACTGTGGCTATCCTTGGTAGTTTATTTTTTAAAATATTTTTAGTTGTAAATGGATACAATATCTTTATTTTATTTATTTATATTTTTTTACATGGTGCTGAGGATTGAACCCAGTGCCTCACACGTGCTAGGCAAGCACTCTGCAACTAAGCCACAACCCCAGCCCTCCTTGGTAGTTGAAAGTGATGACATAGAGTATTAGTGTTAAGGTGAATGAATTGACTTACGAAAAAAATAGTTCTTATACATCTGCTGTTTTAAAACCAATCTTTTTATGCATGTATTTTGCTGGGGTTTTTGTTTGTTTTTATTCATCTGGTTTATTTTTCTTTTTAATTGCCCATCCTAACTTCTTAAATATTTATTTGTTTGTTTTTTAGTTGTTGATAGGCCTTCATTTTTATGTTCCTCCACTTTTTATTTTTTAAAAAATTAGCAGCAACTGTATTTTTCTAGGAAATAGATGAAGTTAATGTGAATCAGTATACTTTCAGGGAGAATATTATGCACTGTTATATATCAGAATACCCTTCTGGTCCCAGAAAAGAGATTGGGTTTATTTGCTTCTTAGCTATAGTATGACAGATGAGAAAAATAAAGGGTACAGAAAATAATGATGTTTGATTTTCTAAGCTGCCCGAAGTTACCATTTTCAAAATGCCTTTGAGCATGTCTAAAACGGGAGCTTGGTAGATGCAGTTGCCAAACCGGTTTAACAGCACTGCCTCCGCATTTTCTGGGTGAGAGGGAGCTGGGAGTACAGAGCCTTATCAGAGATTGCTATCCCAGTCATCTCAGAACAAGTTGTTTAGTAATGTACAGGAGTTTCTGTGCAATCTGTCCACCATAAACCACAAAATGATTCAAGGTTCATAGTTCCTTCTTTGTTCCTTTGTTAATCACTGACTTCTGACTAGGGGGAGGTGCCTCCCAAATTTGCTAATGCATTCTTTTTGGATAAGGATGACGCACGGATTGTCCTAATAAGGACTTAGACTGAGAAAGTACCTCCCCCTCTGAGAAGATGGGACAAGTCAGAGAGAGGGCGGGCAGTTTCTTTTTTAACTGGGGATGACACAAGCATAAGTCATTTCCTTATTAATCGGTTCAAACCAGTTCTTACAGGAACTGGTGGTGATAAATGTGAGACTTCTCAGAAGTCATTCATTTTATTCTTTGTACCATACCAGTGTGCAGTATCAGCTAAGTTGGCCTCACCGTGAGGACTAACTCTTAGTTTCTCCAAGACATGTTAATAAGAGATTTTTCTATCTTAAAGAGTTGTTTGAAGGAAGAACTTTTATCCACTAAAAGAGTTAACAGGATTTCGGCAATCATTGTATTTTGTTCCTCTTTTTATCTAATCCCTGCTTTTTGAATCCAGGCGGTAAGTGAAATTTCTTTAACATCTGTCCTGCTTTTCTTCCCAAATGTATCTTTGCCTTGGGCTTCTGTACCCTGCTTCCAGTGCTGTCCCCGGCATAGGTCCATCTCTGCAGAAGCCATTCCAGGAATACCTGGAAGCTCAGCGGCAGAAGCTTCACCACAAAAGCGAAATGGGCACACCACAGGTGAGACTTTATTTGGGGTTCTTCTCCCTCGAGCAGTTGCAGGCTGAAATTAGATTCACAGCTCTCACTCACACTTTTAGGCAGACAGAGTGAGGTTTGCTTGCCAGTTTCCTTAACAGAATTTGAAATACCATGTACTTTTTTTCTCCTGGGAAATTGTCTTTGTTTTAAATCAGACAGAAAAGTGTAACTACTTCTTGGGCATCTTCCAAAATCAAGGATAGGATTAATGGAAAATAATGGTTCTGTTATGTAGAATGAGTTGTTGCCTTGATCTTAAATGACTTATTATATACCTCCCTACTGGATTAAAAAGTTAAAATTTGCAGCATAACAAAGTTTTAGACTTCAGCGAGATAACTTGAATATCTACCTGCTGTTTTTCATTTCAGCCGTGAGAAAAAATTTTTTAAACAAACCAAGGTTTTTAACATAGCTGAACTCGAAGACATTAACTTAAACTAAGCCTGCCTTTTCTGTAAATAGTTATGAAGTAAGGGGAAATGACTAGAAGAGAATGAGTAAGCAATAACCTGAAATGGGAAATTGCAAGGAAGCACACTTGTTTTTTTAAAATTGCCTTACACTTTTCATGTGGCCCTTTGCTGCCCTCAATTGTCCAAGCATGACTTAAATTTAAGAAATTTTATTTCTTAAAAACCACTCCCAATCCTGGAACAAAACTCTGTTAACAATTTTGATGGTACTCAACAAGTATCTTCATGGCAACTTTAAGGAACAGAATTCAACCAAAGACTGTTCTTCCTTCAGAATAAAAAGATCATTCTAAAATGATAATCAACATCAACTTCACAGCCAGCAAAGCAAAATCTCCCTGGCCAAGTACAAAAAGGCCTATCTGGAGTGTAGATTTCAGGGTAGCTGGAGACACAGACTTTTCATTTTTATTTTTATTTTTTTTTTATTTTTTTATTTTTTTGTGGTACTGGGGATTGAACTCAGGACTCGACCACTGAGCCACATCCCCAGCCCTATTTTGTGTTTTATGTAGAGACAGGGTCTCACTGAGTTGCTTCGCGCCTCGCCATTGCTGAGGCTGGCTTTGAACTTGCGATTCTCCTGTCTCAGCCTCCCTAAGTGCTGGGATTACAGGCTTGAGCCACCGCGCCCGGCTTCATTTTTAAATGTGTAGGCTTTATAAGTTACAAGCTTCAAATTCTCATCATTTTGCTTAAAAGATGGTAGGCGATCCCCTTTTTACTGTTAAACAAATGAGGCCTTTGTCACGTGAATCGTTCTGCATTTCTTCCTGCAGGGAGAAAACTGGTTGTCCTGGATGTTCGAGAAGTTGGTCGTGGTGATGGTGTGTTACTTTATCCTGTCTATCATTAACTCCATGGCACAAAGTTATGCCAAACGAATCCAACAGCGGTTGAACTCAGAGGAGAAAACTAAATAAGCAGAGAAAGTTTTTAACTGCACAAATTAGAATGGATGAGTTCTGCTTTAAATTGGGAGGACTCCAAACCAGGAAGGGAAATTTCCCTTTTCCAACCTGTATCAATTTTAAAAACTTTTTTCCTGAAAGCAGTTTAGTCCATATTTTGCACTGACATACTTTCCCTTTATGTGTTAAGGTATCCACCCTCAATCCAGTCCGCATTGTTCTTTTATTAGGGTGGAATGTGATGTTCAGCAGCAAACCTAACAGAAACTGGCCTTTTATTTGTTACTTTCAAAAGGCCCACATGGTACAGTTAGAGAATTCCCGCCACACAAACAGTTCTTAAGTATGTTAAATATGTCAAGCTTTTTAGGCTTGTCAGAAATGATTGCTTTGTTTTTCTAAGTCATCAAAATGTATATAAATTATATAGATTGGATAACAGTCTTGCATGTCTATCATGGTACAATTTAATATGCCATCCTGCCCAAACCTTCCTTTCCCACCCTCAAAAAGGCCATTTTATGATGCATTGCACACCCTCTGGGGATATTGATCTTTAAATTTTGAGACAGTATAAGGAAAATCTGGTTGGTGTCTCACGAATGGGCTGACACCATTTTTTATTCTGTATATTTAGAATGAAGTCATGGAAAAACTTTATAAAGACATCTTTGATCATTCCAAAATTGTGTCCATTTTTTTGAGCGTTTTGATTTTTTATTTCCTTTTAGCTTCTTCCAACTGACAGCCTTGCCAAATCCACCACAACCAGAATTTCATAGCCTTCATTTATTTTCATGAAAGAGCCACCACTATGGGATCTTTTGTTACGCTGGAGTCAGCAGCTGCACTCTCCTAAATGGCACCTCTGGGATTGTCCTAGTCTGGGGATTTCTTGCTTTAAAAACAGGGCAGGAGAGGTGATAATACATAAATCAAAGGATCCTGGAGAGCTGGGGAACATGCCTGCCTTATGCAAGGCATTGGGTTCCATCTCAGCAGCACCAAAAAAAAAAAAAGAGTGCCAGAAAGAGAAATTACTCTTGTTTTTCATTTCTGTTCATTTTAGCTACCATGTATTCTGGTTTTAACAGACAAAAATTTACTTTCACATGTAACCCAGTTTCCTTTCTGTATTTTATTCTTAATGTGATTTTCTTTGGGGATGTTTCTGATTGAACCTATTTATTTGTTTTGCTTAGGAAGAAAATAAACAGTTTTATTTTTTTCCTTTAGGAAAATTGATACTAATGTTTTGTTAAAATAGAATAGAATGGGGTTAAATCCCAACAAGCCAGAAATGCTTGATTTGCTTTATCAAATCCCACCTGAATGTCTGCTTGTTTTGCCTACCGTCGTGACATCTCCATGGCTGTACCACCTTGTCGGGTAGCTTATCAGACTGATGTTGACTGTTGAATCTCATGGCAACACCAGTCGATGGGCTGTCTGACATTTTGGTATCTTTCATCTGACCATCCATATCACATGTTCTCATTCAAACATTACCAGCATCATGGTTTTTCAAAACTGGTCCTTATGTCTAATGGCACTTCTGAGTTCCTTTATACCATGATATTGCAGTAGTACTGAGAGAAGATTCTGTGGGAAATTGGGATAGTTCTCAGGACCACAGCTAAATAAATAAAGGATGAACCTGCCTATGGGTTTTGAAAAGGTTATTCTTAACAACTTTTTATTGTTTTGTTTTTCAGTGACGTTCTACCAGTTTGACTATCACTTGAGCTTGCCTGAAAAGCAATGCCCAAATACTTCTAAATAGATTCAGATTAACCAAAGTAGTTTTTAGGGTTAGCTAAAGTCAGGGTTCCTAAGTCAGCTTCCTGTTGTGTTTCATCTCCTTCACCTGCATTTTATTTGGTGTTTGTCTAAAGAAAGGAAAGAGGAAACAAATAGGAATTATAATGTCTGTATTAAATCTTTAGGGTTTATTGGTAAGTTTGTTTCGGGGTAGTGTACTAGAAAAAGAAACACTTTGTTTCCTTGGCTAAAAGTCTATAAAAGTCTATTCAATTTATGATAACCACTTATTCCCTGTTTCAAATGAATTTGCTTTGAAAACAAATGAAGAGCAGCTTTCCTTCTTTCCTCTAAGTGTTCAGGTGTGATACACGCAGATGTTCCTGCTGCATTTCAGCAGGAGCAGTGTTCCAGGATTGGTTTGTTCCTTTTCTTCTATCCACTGACATGGATACAACCACATGATCCCAAAGATACGCCTACCTAATTTCAGCAGGTGGGAGACCAGAAAACATGCAAGTGGATGGTTTGATGTTACTATAAATAAAAGAGGGCTGGGGAATTCTAATTCCTTCTTTCCTTTATGTCTCATTTCATGCCCTACACATCTACAGTGTTTCCCCATGTCCCAGCTCAGTGACTGTCTAGCAGTTTATGCACGTAATCACTAATGTGAACATATGCACAATAGCTTTCTGTAGTCTGTGCATGTGTGTGCATAATCTGGATTGTGGAGTTTGGAAGAAAAGGATATTTTTACTTTTGCTTGGCATGTTGGCACAGACCTGTAATCCCACCTACTCAGGAGGCTGAGGCAGGAGAATCACAAGTTCAAGGCCAGCCTGGACCAATTTAGGGATACTCTGTCTCAAAATAATTTTAAAAAGGATGTAGCTCAGTGTTATATCCTAGCACTTGCCTAGCATACTAGAAGCTGTACATTTCATCCTCAGGACCAAAAAAAAGACCCAGATAGCCTACTTAAGTATGTACAAGCTAGGCACTGTGGTGCACGCCTACAATCCTAGTGGCTCTGGAGGCTGAGGCAGGAGGATCCCAAGTTCAAAGCCAGCCTCAGCAATTTAGCAAGGTGCTAAGCAACTCGTTGAGACTGTGTCTCTAAATAAAATACAAAATAGGGCTGGGGATGTGGCTCGGTGGTCAAGTGCCCCTGGGTTCAATCCCCGGTACTCTCAAAGAAAAAGAATGTACAAAGCATAGATACACAAAATTTAGTATGAAATAATTAAAGATGTTTTAAGCTTTACAATCTTCAATTGTTGATGTTTTCTAATTTTCATCATAAAAATATTAGAGCTGGCTCAGAAGTAGAGTGTTTGCATAGCATACATGGGACTCTGGGCTTAATCACCATCACCACCACCAAAAAAAAAGTCGCTGGGCATAGTGGTGCAAGCCTGTAATCCCAGTACTTTGGGAGGGTGAGACAGGAAAATTGCAAGTTCAAAGCCAGCCTCAGCAATGGCGAGGCACTAAGCAACTCAGCGAGACCCTGTCTCTAAATAAAACAAAATAGGGCTGGAGATGTAGCTTAGTGGTTGAGTACCCCTGAGTTCAATCCCTGGTACCAAAAGAGTTAATACTTGGAAATATCAAACTGTACCCCATAAATATGTACAATTATTTCTCAATTAAATTCTTAAAGTAAGATGGATATGGTGCATGCCTGTAATCCCAGCATCAGCAACTCAGCTCCAGAGGCTTAGGCAGGAGGATCACAAGTTCAAAGCAAGAGCTGAGCGCGGTGGCACAAGCCTGTAATCCCAGCACTTTGGGGCGCTGAGACAGGAGAATCACGAGTTCAAAGCCAGCCTCAGCAACAGTGAGGCACCAAGCAACTCAGTGAGACCCTGTCTCTAAATAAAATACAAAATAGTGCTTGGGATGTGTCTCAGTGGTCACGTGCCCCTGAGTTCAATCTTCAGTACAAAAAAAAAATTCAAAGCCAGCCATCAGCCTCAGCAACTTAGTGAGGCCCTGTCTCAAAATAAAATGGCTAGGGATGTAGCTCAATGGTAAAGTGCCCTGGGTTTCAATTCCTAGTAAAATAAGTATTGTGGCACATCTATAGTCCCAGCTACTGAGGAGGCGGAGGTGGGAAATGGCTTGAGCCAGTAGTTCAAATAATCCTGGACAACATAGAGAACCCCATCTCCAAGAGAAAAAAATTTTGTTTCCTTGTTTAAAGAAGAAATGATAGGCTGGGCACAGTGGCACATGCCTATAATCCCAGCAACTGGGGAGGCCAAGAGAGGATCTCAAGTTGGAGACAAGTATCAACAATTTAGTGAGACCCTCAGCAACTTAGCACGACCCTGTCCCAAATTTAAAATAAGCATTGGGGAAGGGTGGGGATGTAGCTCAGCAGTAGAGCACTTTCCCTAGCACGCATGAGGCCCTGGAGGTGTGGAAAGGAGCCTCAGGATCAATCCCCAGTATAATTTAAAAAAAAAAAAAGTTCCCTGGGCCTGGTGGTGTACACCTGCAATCCCAGGGACTCCCGAGGCTGAGGCAGGAGAATCTCACGTTGAAAGCCAGCCTCAGTAACTTGGTGAGCCCCTAAGCAGTTTAGTGAGACTGCTTGCCTCAAAATTAAAAATAAAAAGGGCTGGGGATGTGGCTCAGGGCATGAGCACCCCTGGGTTCAATACCTGGAACCAAAAGAAAAAAGTTCAAGGCCAACCTCGTCAATTTAGCAAGTACTGCAACAGAATGGGGAAAAAAGAATATTGACTTTAATCCTTATTAGGAAAAGCTCAGTCTAGAATATCCAGTAGGAGTTGCTGGGTAAATAGGTTGGGTTTTTGTTCTGTTTATGGTACAGGGGATTAAACCCAGAGGAGTTCTACCTAAGCTACACCCCAGTACTTTTTACTGTGAGACAGGGTCTCCCTAGGGTTACCCAGGCTAGCTTCAAACCTGTGATCCTCCTGCCTCAGCCTCCTCAGTTACTGAGATTACAGGTATGTAATACGTGTATTTACCAAGCCCGGCTTAATAGCAGTTTTAAAAAGCTAAGTAACATTCCATCTCTAATGTTGATCAGAGCTGCTCTGATATTTACCAAAACGTAATTGATATAATACACAAAACCATTGCATCTGAAGAGTTCTTTATTCTCAAGAAAAGAAAGCACATATGTACTTTAAACTTAAAGTACACATACGTACTTAAAAGCACACAAAGTCATTTGTGGCTAGTAGATGGGCTTGGGCCTTCCTCAACAAGGCTGAGTTCACCTGAGGTAATGTGTTTGCCTTGGAGGCGAGGCCTTGAATTGCAGCAAATAACCTACATGTATTTGCATATTTACCAGTACTCCAGGGATTTTGCGAAAACCTGCCCAAGGCAGCTGCTTAGTCATTGCCTTTAGAATTGCATGGTGCTGGGATAGGGAGGTGCCAACTGTTCATACTCTCACCCGCTAGCCTTGCATAGTTTGCTGTGCGGGTGTTGATACTATGAAATTTAAAGGGGGGTTGTTTTAGATGGCCTCTGCTTTCCACCAAAACATCCTGGATTCATTTGAGATCTGGAATTCTAATTCTGTAGTCAGGAGACTGGCCCAAACTGTGGCCCAGAGAAAATGAGTCAGTTGCCAGTGGCTGGCTGACTCTATGGGAACAGAAATGAAATGCAGCTTTGAGGGTTTGTCAGCCAAATCCACAAATGTGTGGCTTTTTGAAACATTGGACATCTGTTCCTCCTAATTTCAAATAAACTCTTAAAAACACAAAGTTGCTTGGCTCCTTGTTTCTTTGTGTCAGCAGCAGTTGTTGCTCTAACTTTAAAAGACTGGAGTCAGATTTAGGAAATCTGGAGTCTTCAGTGCACACTTTACTCTAGAAGGTGGAAATGAATTGCTCTGGGAAGGGAAGACGATTTTACAATACAGGGTTTATGTGGAAATCCCCTTCCTAGTCATGAGCCCAGGTGTCCAACCTGTTTGTTAACCATTTCCAAATGACTCAAAGGACATGGAGGAAGTGCTTGAACACATTCCAACACTATTTCTACAGTTTAGTCTTTTTTTGCATTGGAAACTACATTCCAGAATTCTTAAGGGGAAGACTCTGGCCTACTCTGGGCATCTTAGGATCCTGGAGCTACCTTCCTAAGCTAACCTCACAGCCCTCTGCTTTTGAGTGTCCCCAGATTCCTTCGATGGCCTTCTACCCAGAGCCCTTTGAAAGACATGTGTGAGGCCTTTGTGGACACTTTTCCTTCCCCCCACTAATCCCAAATGTGGCATTTCCTTTTGTTGCCATGTGTCCCCTTTGGGGACAGAACTAGCAGCTTTTTCTTTCTGGCCACTTAACTGACCCATCAGCACTACTTAATTCTGTTCTAGTCTGTTTCCAATGGGAAAAAAAAAACTGTTTGCAAGGAGTGAAGCAGTTAGGGATTTCAGAAAAGGGATAGTCCCGCCTTTCCCGGAAGGTGGGGAACTGCCATTAGATCCCTGTTGCCTGCCTCTGGCTCCTCACCATATTGTATTGGACACACAGAGCAGCTCAGGTTCACTCCTCTTGGCGGCAGCATTAAGACTAGCTCACCGTGTCCCTTGAGAATCATGTTTTTCTCAACTTATTTTCATTAGATAAAAAGATGAAGTCCAAGAGTAAAGAGAAGAGGCCTTCCTCCGCTTGGCTTTGTCCAGGGAGGTGGGTAGGCGGGGATTGGGGCTCAAATCCAGGGTCTGGTGCAGGCTAGACAGGAGCTCTAACCACTGGGCTGCACTCCCAACCCTGCCTTTCACTCTTCAGTGCTTCTCATAGTCACACTTGGGTGAGGACTGCTGAACCTCACAGCAGCCACTTTCTGCCTAACCTCACATAGTTGACCCTCTTAAACCCTCTTCAGACACCTGTGCTCCACTCCAACCATTGCACCAGCCTCGTCCTGCTCCTGTGTCCCCTCTGTAATATTTTCTTTGTACACAACCACACTGCACAGTAGCAAAGATTAACTCCCAGGAAACTCTGATGTGCCCAGTACCAGGAAGCTGTGAATTACTGGAACTTTGATAATGATTGCTTGCTTCGTACCAGGCGCTGTTGTTTCCTGTATTGTACTTAGCCATTTAATCCTTACAGGAACCCCACGAGGACTTGAAGGCAGGGAGGCTCAGTAATTTGTATGGGGTGGGGAGGGTGGGGACAAGGAAGTAGACTAGCCTAGACCTTGGCATTGTGGCTCTTAACCACTGTTCTGTAGAAATCAGTTCAAAAGTCCAAGCTTCAGCATGTTGGTTTCATCTTGTGATCATGAAGTAGCTGATGGAGAAAGGAAGATGACAAAATCAAGGGCACAATCTGAGAAGTTCTTTAGCCTTTATGCTTCCCGACATCACAGGGTTAGAAAAGCCAGTTCTGTTCCTTGCCTTCTGTGTGGGCAGTTTCCCAGCGTGCTGCTGTTTGCCGTAATTGTGATTACAGAGCAATTTCTATTTATATAGGCCTCCCACACACTGGGGACCAAGCCTATTTTTTGTTTGTTTGTTTATATTCATAACAGTCCTTTGAGATCACTAAGTCCAGTACCAGTAGTGGTATTAGCCACATTTTTTTAAAAAGTTGTAGATGGCCACAATACCTTTATTTATTTTTATGTGGTGCTGAGGACTGAACCCAGTGCTTCACACATGGTAGGCAAGTGCTCTACTACTAAGCTACAACTCTAGCCCCTATGAGCCACATTTTTTTTTTTTTTTTTTTGGTACCGAGGATTGAACTCAGGGGCACTCAACCACTGAGCCACATCCCCAGCCGTATTTTGTGTTTTATGTAGAGACAGGGTGTCACTGATTTGCTTAGTGCCTCGCCGTTGCTGAGGCTGGCTTTGAACTCGTAATTTTTCTGTCTCAGCCTCCCTAAGTGCTGGAATTATAGGCGTGCACCACCACGCTCAGCATTATTAGCCACATTTTTTTTTAAAAATTCACTTTTTCATCAGGAAAAAGTTTCCTGATGAGTCAGCATTTGAATTGACATGATAGGGGTAGGAAGAGGAAAGGTATTCTTACCAAGGAAAACCAGGGAAGCTAAGAGTAAGGTGAGTAGAAGAGGCAAGACCAGCGAGCCAACTAAAATTTGTCTTTCTACTCAAGTCCTTTGTTAGTCAGTCTTTGGTCTAGCTCCCTGTTTATTTTCCTTAAAAGTACCTACCTACCTACAGGCACACGCCTGTAATCCCAACAATTTGGGAGGCTGAGGCAAGAGGATCAAAAGTTTGAGGCCAATCTCAGCAATTTAGGGAGACTGTCTCAAAATAAAAGGGCTGGGAGGTAATTCAGTGGTAAAGTGCCCCTGAATTTGATTCCTAGTACAAAAAAAAAAATTAAGACTATTCTCACTCTAGTTTGAAAACAGGTAAAACAGGAGAGCCTTGCTGGGCACAGTGGTGCACGCCTATAATCCCAGCAACTCGGGAGGCTGAGGCAGGAGGATTGCGATTTCAAAGCCGGCCTCAGGAGTTTAGCAAGGCACTAAACAACTCAGTGAATCCCTGTCTCTAAATAAAGTGCAAAACAGGGCTGGGGATGTGGCTCGGTGGTTGAGTGCCTCTGGGTTTAATCCTCAGTACACATACACCCACCCCACCAATAAAAGGAGAGCCTGTAATGTACCGGTCTATATCTCAGGTTTTCCTAACTCCTTCTAGTGAATGTGCTTTCCACAGTCTACCTGTAACTTCTGTCAGTGAATAAGCTGGATTTTGTCAGAGAATCAGTAGTATACTGTACTTTCTCATAAATGACCAACTAAACCTTAACTTGTTATGTAGCACTACTGTTGACGAGATGGCACTGTGACTGGACCTTGGAGTCATAGGAAACTTAAATTCCATTCCCTGGTTGTATCCTGCTGGCTTAACCAGCTACTCCTCCCTGTGACACTGGGAAGATGGTAATTCCTGGATAGATTGCCTTTATAAGGAGAAAAGTTTGGCACTGTGATTTCCTGTGTTTCTTCCACTGGAGTCCAAGATTCCAGCAGTGCTAGCCTAGACCACAGTGCAGCTACCTAGAGCCCAGATGTCATCATGAGCGTTCCGAATTCAGAGGGAATGCATCTTCCCAATTGCCTTTGCCAAGCCAAATGGCAGAATCACAGCTTTATTACACCTTCTAGAGCATGTGGTCAAGGCAGCTTTCCATTTGGCTGCTTTGGTGCTGGAGTTGTTTATATGTTTCAGTAAATGAGTTATTGCTTATTGAAGTTGGCTGGGTAGGTGCTCAGAATAAACGACACATGACCATAATTACATCACTCTGCAGGAGCATCAGAGTTCAGCAGGAGAGACTTGTGTAATAATGCTGGGTTGGAGAAGAGAGGTAGAAAACCAGGTGGATTCCACACTCAGTTTTCAAAGGCTGGAAGGATTAGGATGTCACTGTTCCTGACTCTCCTGGAATTGGCACACTTTGATGACTGGTAAAAGATATGAACAAGAGTGCTTTGCACAATTTCAGAAAGAAAAAGGGAGAAACTGAGTAACAGTGCTTTTACAAAATATAGAGATAAAAGAAATTTTCACATGGTCTACATTTTCTTCAAATGCAAATAATCCATTGGAGCATAAAAGATATCCCTGGTCTCTGCAGGAGGAAGTAAGAAGTTCTTTCATATACAAGTTTTCCTTTTTTTTTTTTTTGGTACTGGGGATTGAACTCAGGGGCACTTGACCACTGTGCCCCACCGTTGCTGAGGCTGGCTTTGAACTCGCGATTCTCCTGTCTCAGCCTCCCAAAGTGCTAGGATTACAAGCGTGAGCCGCCATGCCTGGCTCAAGTTTTCCTCTTTTATGCACTTCTTTTAGACTGCTCTTAGACTCTGTGTGTGTGTGTGTGTGTGTGTGTGTGTGTGTAAGTAATATTTGCTGGTCTTCCCTGGAGTGGGCAGTGTTCACATTAAGACCCCAAAGTTAGTCTTTAATTTCTCCCTCTGCTTCTTGGATGAATCCAGAGCATCCAGTAGTTCTTGCATGTCATTTATCTGATAGTTTACAACAAAGATGTGTTCTTAACTCCTTGCACCCCTCATAAGTGCTTCCTGACTCACTGGATTTATGCCTCTGTTCTTCAAACTGTTCCAAGGTAGGTGTTAACATCCTTTAAAAAATCATTTTAGTTGAGTGCAATGTCGTATACCACTCATCCAGGCAAGAGGATTCCTTGAGCCCAAGAGTTTGGGGCCAGCCTGGGAATGTGCTGAGTCAGGGAAGGACACGCCTGTGGATGTAGCTCAGTAGTAAAGCACCCTTGGGTTCAATCCTCAGTACCAAAAAAATTAAAAAGTGCACGAAGTGGGCTGGGGCTGTAGCCCAGTGGTAGAGCACTTGCCTGGTACATGTGAGGCATTGGATTCTATCCTTAGCACCACATAAAAATAAACAAATAAGCAGGGCACAGTGGTGCACACCTGTAATTCCAGTGGCTCAGGAGGCTGAGACAGGAGGATCATGAGTTCAAAGCCAACCTCAGCAAAAACGAGGGGCTAAGCAACTCAATAAGACCCTGTCTCTAAATAAAATACAAATAGTGCTGGGGATGTGGCTCAATGGTTGAGTACCCCTGAGTTTAATCCCCAGTAACCAGTAAATAAATAAACAAATAAATAAAATTTAAAAATAAATAAACACACGCTGTCCATCTAAAACTACAAAAACAATTTCTCTTTAAAAAGTGCATAAAGTGTTGGGCACATGTAATAATCTCAGCGAGCTGGGAGGCTGAGGTAGGAGGATCCCAAGTTCAAGATCAACTTCAGCAAATTTGCAAGACCCTGTCTTAAGATTTTAAAATAAATAAATAAAAAGCACTGGGATGTAGCTCAGTGGTAAAGCACTCCTGGGGTCAATCCTAAGTGACAATAAGAGAAGGAACCCCCCCCCCCCCCGAGAAATCCACTCCTCCTAAGAAATTACTGTGAAAATTAGTTGATTTTTTGTTTGTTATTGTTTTTACCATGCGGAGGATTGAACCCAGGGCCTCACACATGCCAGGCAAGCACTGTACCACTGAGGTACAGTCCGAGCTGGTATATATCCTGATAAAAAATGCTGTGACCCCCCTCATTCTTGAGAAACCTCATAGGGCAAAGCAGAAACTAGCAGGATCACCGGGGCCTGCCATCTTCATCTTCTGGGCAATGATAGACTCTTCTTTCTCAGGTTTTCCTAAAAGAAATTAAACATCATCACCTAGACAAACCAATGTGTTTTCATAATGACATTTAAGAAGCCACTTTTGTATGCCTCCATTACTGTTGTATACATAAAGGGGGACAATAGGAGATGGAGGAGTAGCCAAACTTTAGAAGGTTTTGAATTCTAGGATAAGGAGTTTAGGTTTTCAGGCAAAAAATGCCAATTATTCATTCTTTTATTATATTGTCTTAAATGACTTCTAATTATATCAGGCATCAGATATAAAATATTTTAAAATATATTTATGTTTTCAGATCCCTAAATTTCATCTAATGGCTGTGCAATCTGTTGCTAATAACAGGAGCTTTAACAGGCTTCCCTGTGTGCCTACAGTTTGGCAGCTCTTCCAAAGTTTTGGACACTAGTTTAATAAACATGGTGTCTGTATCATAAGCCTGGCATGTGTTTGGCAGCAAAGAATATACCAAGTGGTGACCTCCCTGAACACTAGGACCCAGTTTAACTTATTTCTGTGTCACCCTGTCTTAGCACAATGTCTTTCTTTGCAGGTGTTCAGTGGATGTTTGTTGAATTAAACTCACATCCTGCCTCTTGCATACTGATCTCATGAGTCGAACGTAAGCAAAGCCCTCTGTTTTTCAAAGAGGAAACTCCCATCTTTTGACTAATGTCATGTTTCTTACTATCACATTCCCATGCTCTCTCACCTAATAAGGAAAAGCTTTGTTCAAGTGCAGTTCCTACAATTCCTAGAACTTTGCTCCTAAAATGTCCACAACAGCCCTGTCCCCTAGATATATATACTGTACTCCCTATGTCCAATTTAAAAAATTCTAGAGGGTGCAATTTGAAAAGTGAAAATGAACAAGTAAATTAATTTGAATAATTTAACCTAATATTTCAAGAGTTTCCAATAATTGCTTTAAAATATTAGTATTTTCCAAACCGGGCATGGTGGCTCAAGCCTGTAATCCCAGCACTTAGGGAGGCTGAGACAGGAGAATCACGAGTTCAAAGCCAGCCTCAGCAATAGCGAGGTGCTAAGCAACTCAGTGAGACCCTGTCTCTACATAAAGCACAAAATAGGGCTGGGGATGTGGCTCAGTGGTCGACTGCCCCTGAGTTCAATCCCCAGCACCAAAAAAAAAAAAATTGGTATTTTCCATCTTTTCATTCATACTGTCGTCGAAGGCCAATGTATATTTTACATTTACAGCACTAACCACACATGGTTAATGGCTACCTTTTTGCACCACATGGGTATAATAGAATCTTTGAATTTTTTTTTTTTTAATTTGGTATTGGGGATTGAACTCAAGGGTACTCGACCACTGAGCCAAATCCTCAGCCCTATTTTGTGTTTTATGTAGAGACAGGGTCTCACTGAGTTGCTTAGCGCCTCGCTATTGCTGAGGCTGGCTTTGAACTTGTGATTCTCCTGTCTCAGCCTCCCTAAGTGCTGGGATTACAGGCTTTCGCCACCACGCCCTGCTATCTTTGAATTTTTGTTTACTCACCACCTAAATAATTAAATTCAAATAGGACAAGTAAGCCACAGAAGTATCCATCATTGGCAAAGGAGAGAAATTCTGGTAAGAGAGAATTACTTGCTAATTGATATGTAATTTCATTCTTTCTTTTTAAACTATTAAGATATTTCACTATAGCCAGGCAAAGTGGTGCATGCTACAATCCCAGCAACTCCAGAGGTGAGGCATGAGGATCACAATTCAAAAGCAGCCTCAACAACTTAGGGACACTTTAAGCAACTTGGTGAGAAGTTGCTTCTCAAAATTAAAAAATAAAATAGTTTGGGGATGTGGCTCAGTGATTAAGCACCCCTGAGTACAATCCCTGGTACACCAAAAACAAAAAAACCTTACCATTAGGTAAACCTTCAATTAAAAAACCATCAAGATTTTGGGAAATGCCTGTAAGTCCTTAGCAATTCTTTGCAGACCTCATCCATTTCCCCTACCTTCCTTTTCGTCTTTCTTTCCCCGCTTTCCCTCACTTTTCCATAGCTTAGTTCCATATTTCCTCCTGTCTGAACTGACACTGTTTCCCAGAAACTTGAAATATTTACATTGTTTATCTTAACTCCTAGTACTAGCATTCCTGCTTGCAGAAGTGGGATTCCATCTGTTAATAAGGCTGACATTGCATCATCCAAGCCATTTCAGAGTGTAGGAGTAAGAAGTTATTCAATTAAAAATATAAAGCCAGGGGCTGGGGCTGTAGCTCAGTGGTAGAGCACTTGCCTACCATGTGTGAGGCACTGGGTTCAATCCTCAGCACCACATATAAATATTAATGAATAAAATAAAGATCCATCAACAATTAAAAAAAATTAAAAAGAAAATATAAAGCCAGATTTTTTTTTTTTAGCTCACATTCCTAAAACTCATAGGGAAAAAATATAATTGATGCAGATGAGAAAGTGTCTCTTAAATAATTGTTTGCCAGAAATGACAAGTTAGTGGGTAACGTCATATTTGGTATGTAGGTGGCAGAATAAGAAAGGGTTGACTGCCAAACTTGGGCTCATGGGGAGAGAAAAGTAGGATGAGGACATATGGAGCATGTTTTAAAACAAAATGTTGAGCAAGAACTCAAGTATGATAAACATGGTGGTCGGGAGAAGAATCACTGGTATGCACGCTGCAAAGTGAACTCTACAAGAGTGAGGAGATATTTCAACATTTTATTTTATTTTATTTTTATTTTTGTTTTTGGTACCAGGAATTGAACTCAAGGGTACATGACCACTGAGCCACATCCCCAGCCCTATTTTGTGTTTTATGTAGAGACAGGGTCTCACGGAGTTGCTTAGTGCCTCACCATTGCTGAGGCTGGCTTTGAACTTGCGATTCTCCTGTCTCAGCCTCCCTAAGTGCTGGGATTACAGGCTTGCACCACCGCGCCCCGCTACATTTCAACATTTTAAAAGCCTAGCTGAGAGCTCACCTTTCACTGTTCTTTTTGAATCACATCTTTCCCATAAAAATTTTGAATATAGCGAGGCACAGTGGTGCCCGCCTGTAATCCCAGAGACTTAGGAGGCTGAGGTAGGAAGATCACAAGTTTGAGGCCAGCCTCAGCAGTTTAGGAAGACTCTGTCTCAAAATAAAAAATAAGTATTGGGAATGTGGCTCAGTGGAAGCTCACTTGTCTGGAATGCATAAGCCCTACTTTTGATTATCAGCACTGCAAAAAAATAAAAATATAAAGGCTGGGGATATAGGTCAGTGGTAATGTGCCCCTGAGTTCAATTGCTGGCACTGGAAAAAAAAAAAAAAAAAGAATATATACAAAGGCAAGAAAATAAGCAATAAGGGGGCGGTTCCAAGATGGCGGCCTAGACGGATGCCGCGGTCAGTCTCTCCAGAACCGGAAATTGAAGGTGTGGAAATACCATCCCCCAGCCAGCTTCTGGACATCATCCTACAGCTACCCCCGTAGGAATTTCACTTGCGCGTGTAAGCAGGGCCACCAGGCAGCAGCCAATGCCACAAGCAGTGTGACTTCAGCAGCAAGTGGCGGCAGAGCTCAGCTGTGGGCGGCTGGGAGCCCCAGCCCAGGGCTTGCCCCGGGCAGGGCCTGCTTCTACACGGGGTACCTGGCTCCAGCGCCCACCCAACCATGCAGGACCCCTAGCAGCTGCTCCCGTGGTCACATGGCCCCAGCCGCTAGCCACTGGGGAGCCCAAATTCAGGGGAAGAGTCGCTCCAGAGACCCCAGCAGAGGCAGCCCCACCCAAGGGTGGCTTGGGCCGCCGCACTTCCGCTCCAGAGCTCCTGTGCACCGGCAGGAGCCGCAGAGGGCCCTGATCCACCCGCAGGAACCTCCACGGGTGTCCAGCCAATAGGAGACCAGGGACTGCTACCTCTAGCCACTGGGGAGCCAAAATTCAGGGTAAGAGTCCCCACAGAGACCCTAGCGCAAGGCAGCCCAGCCCAAGGGCAGCCTGGGCCTGCCCCAGTTCCGCTCCAGAGTTCCTGGGGACCAGCAGGAGCCGCAGAGGGCCCTGATCTGCCCTCAGGGACCTCCACGGTTGTCCAGCCAAAGGGAGACCAGGGACTGCTACCTCTAGCCACTGGGGAGCCCAATCTCAGGGCAAGAGTCCCTCCAGAGACACCAGCGGGAGGCAGCCCCACCCAAGGGCAGCCTGGGTCCACCCCAGTTCTGCTCCAGAGTTCCTGGGGTCCAGAAGGAGCTACAGAGGGCCCAGATCCACCCTCAGGAAACTCCACGGGTGTCCAACTAAGGGTTGACCAGAGTCTGATTGCTACCAGCCACAGTGGAAGGCATACCCAGGGTAAGAGTGGCCTCCAGAGATCCTAGCGTGAAGAGGCCCCATCCAAGTGCGCTCTGGGCCCGCCTCAGTTCCGCTCCTGAGTTCCTGTGGTCAGGTGAGACAGAAGGCCCAAAACCGCCCTTAGGGAATTCCAGGGGTGCCCAGTTGAAGGCAGACCAGAGCCTGCTAGCATCTAGCCCCAGGGGAGCTCACACTCACTGTAAGGGTCGCAAACAGACTCTCCAGCTTGTGACCCTGCCTAAGTGAGACCTGAGCCTGCCTCCAGTTCTGCTCAAGAGTTCCTGTTCAGGGGGCTGGGATTGTGGCTCAGCGGTAGAGCGCTTGCCTCGCATGCGTGAGGCCCTGGGTTCGATCCTCAGCACCACATACAAAGCAATAAAATAAAGACATTGTGTCCATCTGTAACTAAAAAAAAAAATATTAAAAAAAAAAAAAAACATTTAAAAAAAGAGTTCCTGTTCAGGGCTGGGGCTGTGGCTCAGTGGTAGAGCGCTTGCCTAGCATGCGTGAGGCACTGGGTTCGATCCTCAGCACCACATATAAAAAATAAATGAATAAAATAAAGATCCATCAATAACTAAAAAAATT
>PVHX01008907.1:0-80045 GCA_004024805.1 Geosciurus inauris
ATATTGTGTCCACCTACAACTAAAAAGTATTTAAAAAAAAAAAAAGATCCTGTCTCCAAAATAAACAAAAAGGGCATTGGAGTTGTGGCTCAGTGGTAGAGTGCTCACTAGTAAACGTGAGGCACTGGGTTCGATCATTAGCACCACATAAAAAATATAAAAAAATAAAGGTATTGTGTTCACTTAAAATTTTTAAAAAATTAATTAAAAAAATAAAAAGAGCTAGGAATGTAGCTCAGTGGTAAAGCGCCCCTGGGTGTTCAAACCCTGGTACAAAAAGAAAAATAAATTGCCCTTGGCCTGAGTCTCAGGGACTCTAATTTTTTTGGTACTGGAGATTGAACTCAGAGGCACTCAACCACTGAGCCACATCCCAGCCCTATTTTGTGTTTTATGTAGAGACAGGGTCTCACCGAGTTGCTTAGCGCCTCACCGAGTTGCTTAGCGCCTCACCATTGCTGAGGCTGGCTTTGAACTTGTGATCCTCCTGCCTCAGCCTCCCTAAGTGCTGGGATTACAGGCTTTCACCACTGCACCTGGCATCAGGGATTCTAATTTGACCAAAAGTTGGTGATTATGTCTTTTGCATGGTACCGTACCAGTCCCAATAGTGTGGGGCCTGCCTGGGGCCATGCAACCCAGGGGACAGGACAGGGAGTCAGCTCTAAAGCCTATCCCCAAGCGTTGGTGTAGACAGGGTTACCAATCATCCTGGTTTGCCTGGGACTGAGGATTTCAGTGCTAAAACCAGGACAAAATAGGAGTGACTGGTTAGCCTGGCACACGTTTGGCCACTTGCGTGGGCCAGGACAGAGCAGCTGAGAGGCTGAGACTAGGCTTCCCCCATTCCCCTTTCAAGCCAGCCACTCACAGCGCAGAGTTGGGTAAACTTTGTAGCCAAAGAAGCAGTTCCATTCCTCGCCCTCCTTGAACTGACGACGACAGCGCTCCGGAACCATCCCGTTCCAGTACCTGGAGCCACAGCTGTAGGTCAGGCTGCTGTGGGTCCTCTCTCCCTAGGAGGTCCTCCCTCAGAGATGCCACCCTGCCCCAGGCCCTTTGCATGGGCAGGCTCCCCAGTATGGGGCCAGGGCACTCCCTCCCAGGTCACCTGATCCCACGACGGATGGCTTCTGTGGGTGCACAGGTGATGGTGTCAATGCAGTCTGTGCGACGGTACTGCTTGTTGTCCAGGAACCAGCCTGAGTCAGCCAGGCCTCGCACTTGGATGGCTGGATAACCCAGGTCCTCCAGCTGCTCAGCCACGCGGTCCACGTTCAGTAGCACCCCAGTGCCCCCAGCACTGCAGGGAAGGCCAGACATGAGGCAGCTGGCTGAGCAGCGGCACCCAACACCCATACCAGAGCCTGCTCGGCCCGGCCTGGGCCCTGAGGAGGGACGGGCTCTTGCTGCCTCCCAAGGACACATCTGATCAGTGGATGCTTTGCCTGCTCACATGCAAAACCCACAGGCTGCTTGGGGGCCCAAAGCAGAGGGTTGACAGGGGTCCAGGCTGGCAGCACAGGCCTCTACTCCTGCTCAGGGCTGAGCTCTGCCCTCCCCACTCCTTCCCTCTCTGCCTCAGTTTCCTTGTCTGGAAACAAAGATGAACCATGTTACCTCCGGCCCCTCCACACACAGCTGCTGCCTAAGGGGATCAGTGACTGGACAACAGCTGTGAACCCATTCTACCTGTGAGCCCTGGGGAAGTCCACGGCAGACCCCGACTAACTGCCTGGGTCACTGTAGCCCAACCTCCATGGAGTCCAGAGGCATTCTCTGGATAGTCTCTAGTTACAGAGGCCTAACCTCTGCGCCCCGGTGGCACACGTCCCGGCTGCAGCCTCTACCCCACCGCTACCCACCAAGGCCTGGCAGAGACTGGACCTCTCCCTCCCACCCACACTCCCACCCACACCTGCCCTGGGGGTTAGTGCCCCCTCCCCACCCAGCCAAGTCCTGCCCACCTGCTCCCGGCCAGCAGCAGCACCTTGGCCCCGCTTAGCCCTTTGCCCAGGAGCTCCCGCACCACCTCCTGGATGATGAGGGCGCCCATGAAGGCATATTCGTCTGCGTGCGGGAGGGGTGGCTTCAGGCAGGGCCTGGGCAGAGAGAAAGACCTCCGCCCAGGCCAGCAGGAGGAGGGCCTGGGGTGTCCCTGGGGCTGGGGTAGACTGGAGGGAGGTGGGTCAGGTGCAAGAGGACCTTCTGGGGACCCCTCCCCAGGGAACACTCAGGAGTGAGGACCCCTCGGGAGTCAAGCCAGCCACAGAGAAGCTGGCACCCGAGGACAGGTGGCCGAGGGCTCTGAGAAGCCTGCAAGTCTGCACTTCCCCAGACGCCCACCATCCTGCCCGGGCACGGGAAGGGGCTTGGGAGCCAGAGACTCACTCTTCTCAGACTTGGAAGATGCCCCACTCCAAACGTCACTGGAGCAGTAGGGGATGAAGCTGAAACAGGGACCTGTGAGTCTGCTCTGCTGCCCAGGTCCCCAGGAAAGACCACCAGGACAGGACCCCCAGGCAAGACCCCCCAGGACCACACCCACCAGGAAGAACCCTTCAGGACAGAGCCCTCCAAGGAAGACCCCCGGCAAGATGCCCCCGTGCTCTTACACCAGGTTGGCGTTCCACCAGTGAGGATTCTCCTCCGGCTGAGAGGACAGGATCCCCGTGCCTGGAGACAGAGGCGGTGGAAGGCTCTTGTGGGAAGGTGTGCAGGACGGAGGCTGCAGGGAGGTGTGCGGGCACAGGGCTCCTGCCTGGCCCTAGCCTGGGGGGCGGGTAGTGCTGCTGGCCCGAGCCAAGGTTTCAGGGAAGTGGAGGATGGGCGGGCTTAGGAGGTCACAGCGGTCACGATGCCCAGCCAAGCTGTGACACTGGATGTGACCCTTGGCCTCCCCACTCTACACAGGTGCTTCAGCCCTGGGGGGGACGATGGGTGACCACCAGCAGCACGGGAAAGTTATTTGTGGCACGGTAACCAAGCGGAGAGAGTTCCCTGGCCTCTGGGAACTCGGAGTGCTGGTATGGGAATGTCCCAGGTGGACAGATGTCATTTTGGGAGCCCACTGCCTTGAGCCTACTCCCCGCCTCAGGGCTCCGTGCTAGCAGCCCCCCACTGCTGACCTGTCCTTGTGTGCGGCCAGTCTTTGGAGCTCATAAGGCGCCTCATGGTGTCATATCTGGTGTCGCAGTTCTCTCGGTTAAAACAGTACCAGCCGCCTGCAGGCACAGTCACCAAGGTCTAGCCCGCGTATCCAGGGGACTCCTGGCCATTCCCCTCCTGGTTCCCTAGAACGCACCTTCCAGAAAGAGTAGCCACCGCCGGCTGCCCTTGGACTCCTTTAAGTAGTAACTGCAGAGAAGAACGCGCGGAGCAAGTGGTCAGCTGGGGCTGTGGAGGCCACAGAAATATGCCTCGGGCGCCAGGCTGCGGGGTGGAAGGGGTCATTCCACCTGTCGTCCGGTGCGCGCGATAGCCGCATGGGGGCGCCAGCGGCCAGACCCACGCAGAGTGCACCAGCCCCGCGAGCCACGCGGCGTCCCGGGAGGTGGCGCTCGCGGGGAGGGCACCGGCGGTGAGAGCCGGGTGCGGGATCTGCTGTAACCTCGCCGCCTGTTGAGGGCGGGCCGGGGGTCGCTCTGGGGCACTCAGTGGCACTTGGAGAGTGGGAGCGCACACGCTAGAGGTCTGGGCGTGAGTGGGGACACGGGACGCGCCAGGCGGGCGTTGGGGGTGTGCGGGCGCCACCGAGGCGGTGTCGCAATCTTCCCACCAAGGCCCAGCCTAACGTCCACCCACCAAGCGCGGGGGGCACTCCCAATCCCTTCCTCGTCCCCAGCATCACATCTTTCGTTTACTTCGGGCCTGGGGTGTGACCATGCCGCACCCGGGGTTTTTCTGGCCCACCTGCGCGACCCCTCCTAGCCCCTGTAGCTAACCATGTCCAAAGTCACGCTGCGGGGGGCGGGGGGGAGACAGCCAGGACTCTCGCCGCCCCCAGTGTCGCCTCTTCTTGCTGAAGCCAGGGCTACTCTCAGGTTGTTTCCATCCGTCTCCCCCACTCTCCCACCCCCGCCCAAGGACGCGGGCAAAGGGGCTGTGCACTGTGGCCCGGGGGTCAGTGCCTGCGCTGGCCGGGGACCAGGCCTTCAGATGCTGCCAATCACCCCCTCCCCCGCGCTGGAGGCACCGTGCCAGTTCCTCCGCAGGGCCAGCTTCGCTGGGCACCCGACGGGAGCCCTTTCCTCTGGGGGCGAGAACGGAGAACTGCCTCAGACAGCAGGGGTCCAGCACAGAGCGTCCGAGTCCACGCAGGGGCAAGGAGGTGGAGCCGCGGGTGCCACAGGTGGTGAAGTGGCCTGGAGCTTGGTGGGGGCGACGGGCTAGGAAGGCAGGGCGTTCGGACGAGCCTCCCGGGGTCCTGGCCGGCGCGGGCCTTACCCGGCTGGGCTGCCGTCGTTGCAGGTCACCGATGTGTTAAGCAGGAGATGCAGGCGTAGGTCCTCGTTGAGCTGTTGCGCCGAGCAGGGGTACAGGGACTGGGCCAGGCTCTTGACCTGAGCCATGAAGCTGTCCATGTTGCCCTCCACGGCCGTGAAGTCCAGCGGGAAGCTCTCCACTGGCTGTCCTGCGGCCGGCGCCGCCTCGGCTCGCTGCGGGGGAGGCGGCGGGGGCGGCGGCAGAGGCGGCTGCTGGCCGCGGCGCCGCCAGGTCTTCCTGCCCTCGCCGCCCCCGGCCCAGTGCAGCAGGCCCAGTAGCAGCAGCACGCACACCCTTCGGCCCATGGCCACGCCACTCGGGCCCGCGGCCACCTGCAGAGGAGCGGGCGGCCCTGAGGCAGCGGCGGCAGGGGGTGCCGGGCCCAGGGCGTCTGGGCCGCGGGGCGCCGGCCCCGTCTGCTCGCTGGTCCTCGCTCGCGCGCCGGGCCTGGCCCAGGCGGCGTGGGCTCTCGGCGTCGAGGCTCCGGGTTCCTGCGCCGTCGGCCTCGGCAGCTCGAGCCCCGCGCGCAGCCAGCCGAGCGCAGCCCAGGGTCTGGGTGCGCTGGCTCCGGCCCGCGCCAATAAGCAGCGGGGGCCGAGCTGGGCGTAGTTCGCGGGGGCCGCGGCGGCCCGGGTGCCCGCGCGTTAGATGTGCCGCCGCCGCCGCCCGGGCTCGGCGGAGGGGGAGGGGGCCGCGCTCGCTCCTTTCTTGGCCGAGGCATCGCCTTTTCTTCCCAAACCGCAAGCCTGACGGAGGGGCCTGGATTACCCCGTCGCGGCCGCGGGAGGCGCTCCCGGCCCGGCTCCGTGGGGGGCAGCGCGGCCGGGCGGCCCCAGCGGCTGCACTCACCGCGGCCAGCCCGGCGCCGCGGCCCCCGCCCTGGGAGCGGCTGGGGGCGGGGAGGAGCGAGGCCTTTCCGCGTCGGGGGCGCCCCACCCGCGGCTCCGCTGCTCGCCCGACGGACTGGCGCGCGCACCTGGGTTGCAGTGTCCCTCCACCCCCGTCCAGGCCCAGGGCAGCCGCGGGCGACTCGCAGCCTGGCCCTAAAACCCGTGTCCCGAACGGCCCCGAGCCCTGCGCTCACCGCGGGCAGCGCGGGCGGCCCCGCCGCCCCGGCTCCTCGGCGTTGCTCGCGCTGCGCCGCCCGGCTGGTGCGCCCGCCTCGGCTGCGCTCCCCCTCTGGCGCTGGCGCAGAGCCGCCCGGGACTTTTATCCAGCCGGGCCCCCGGGATCAAAGCGGCGCGGACACAGGGCTCCGCGCCGAGGGGCCGGCAGTAGCGGCGCCGGGGCCTCCCGGAGGAGCGGACAGGTGTGGCGCGAGGCCCCGCTCCCTGGGCGACCTGCGGGAGGGACCTGGCGCCCGGGCTCGGCGCCGCGGGGGAGTCTCCCTGTCCCGCGCCTGAGCGACTGATTCTGGGCGGCTCTCCGAGGCACTGGGATCAGAGGGACCGCCGTGACTTACCAAGGTCTGTCAGCGGCGAGGTCAGGTCCGAGACTGTCCCGCGATCGTCCTGGCTGCCGCACCTCCCGGCACAAGACCCCCAAGAACCTCTCCCTGCCCCAGCCGCCACTGGGGGAGGGAGCCAGAACCGGAGGAGGGGCCGGCTTGGTGACCTTTTTGCAACCTAGAGCATCTGCCCTGTCACCTCACCTTCTGAGCTGGCCTCCTCTCCACGTCCCAGGACTCAGGTCACTGGGGACAGAATGAAATTCCTGTGCTGTCAGAAATCAAAATTGGAGGCTGGGGATATAGCTCAGTTGGTAGAGGGCTTGCCTCGCATGCGCACGCATAGGCCCTGGGTTCAACCCCCAGTACCAAAGGAAAAAAAATCAAAATTGGGTGAGGGGAGCAGGTGTTTGCTCAGGAGCCTTTCTACTCCAGTGGAGGCCGGTGGGGGGGCGGGGGGCAAAGGAAAGAAAAGGTATATCCACTGTGCCATTCATGCAGTGCCCAGCCACCCTTCTTCTCCTTTAACCTGCCACCTGCAGCCTGGTGGTATTTTCCTAAAGACAGGAAATAGGCTCGCTTTTTGGGACAAGGATCCAGACCCAGGGAGGGCTTCTGGATCCCACCTATCACCTGGGAGGCAACTTCTGCACCTCTGAGGGCAGATAAGAGGCTGCTAGGTTGATGGCAGTAGCTAGGACGCTGCCTGAACTGCAACGCTCTTTGGTCACAAGTGCTGTCCTGCTGGTCCCTGGGCTCAGTGATGAGCTGCAGAAAGAAAGCCCAGCCAAACAAAGCCAGAGGCCAAAGGATCCCTTGAGAACTGTGGAGTTGTGCACCTGAGAGGAGCACGTTGTGCCAGTGTAAACTGCAAAGCCCAACATCAGGCCAAGAGGTCCCTAGGAGATCTGCTGACCCCAGGCCACTCAGTGAATCGAGAAACACACAGGTGCATGCTTATGGCACCTGAGTTCGGAGAAAGTAACAGAGCGCTGCAGGCAGCGTCTAGCTCTGTTCGTTTAGAAATCCACGCTTGCGGGCTGGGATTGTGGCTCAGTGGTAGCGTGCTCGTCGTCTCGCATGTATGAGGCACTGGGTTCAATCCTCAGCACCACATAAAAATAAATGAAAATAAAGGTATTGTGTCCATCTATAACTAAAAAAATATATTAAAAAAAAAAAAGAAATCCACACTTGCTGTGGCTCCATTGTTGGGTCAGTTTAAAGGTCATGTTTGGTACTGGCCAGGGGCAGTAACTTCACCATCCTGATGTGTGCTCCTGGGCATCTGCCAGCAGCGTAGGCTGACCAAGGGTAGGACTTCGGCATTGGGTAAGGACCTGCCCCAGGAGCTGTGTGCTTTAGGAGACTGTTACTCCAAGTCCCAGCAGAGAAATGCTAACTTCCAGTGGGTGGCAAGGCCGTGCAGGCTGTGCTGCACACTGCTCGGGCCCCGAGCCGTTTCGGGGCAAGGAGATCCTGGGCAAGGCCCATGACCTCTCTGTGCCTCCATTTCCTCTTCTTCAAAGAAGGGCAATGACCGTACCTCCCTCCATCAGAGAGTTGTTGTGGGATTACGGGAGCCCATGCAAGAAAGTGCACAGCGGGTCTGTGGTAATGATCGCCAGGGAAATCCAGGACGAGAGCAGAGCATGCATATCATGTTCTCTGGCATTTGCTGTGACGTGATTTATCCTGCACATTGAACCACAGTGAGTTCATGTTTTGGTTTACTCAACACTAGTAGCAGGAGCAAAGAGGGGCTCAAACCCAACCTTTTTTTGTCGTTGTTGTTAAAATTTTTTTAGTTGTCAACGGGCCTTTATTTTATTTATTTATATGTGGCGCTGAGAATTGAACCCAGTGCCTCACACGTGCTAGGTAAGTGCTCTACCCCTGAGCCACACTCCAGCCCAAGCCCAACCTTTCCTGGAACTTGCCTGCCTTCTCTCTCTTTCCCACCCGCTCTCCTTTCCAGCCCCTGTCATCTGGCCAGATGACCACAAGGCTGCAACCTTATAACCACGGACAGGGCCCTGAGACTGCTCAAACCCTGTCCACCTGGCAGAATCTTTCCAGAGGGCAGATCTTTAAAGCCATGGGTGCTAGGTGTCTGCTTCAGGCCACCTGCAACTGAGACCAGACACTGTGTCCCTGGCAGGTGTGCTGAAGCCCAGGTTAGAGACCATCACTTACCCCTTGGATGGCTATGAGCGGAAATAACAAGTGTTGGTGAGGGTATAAAAAAACTGGAACTTTAAGCCGACACGGTGGCCCAAGCCTGTAATCTCAGCACTTAGGGAGGCTGAGGTAGGAGGATCACGAGTTCAAAGCCAGCCTCAGCAATGGCGAGGTGCTAAGCAACTCAGTGAGACCCTGTCTCTACATAAAACACAAGATAGGGCTGGGATGTGGCTCAGTGGTCGAGTGCCCCTGAGTTCAATCTCCAGTACCAAAAAAAACAAAAACAAACAAACAAACAAAAAACTGGAACCTTGTACAGTGCTGGTGGGAGTGTGGAACCAAGCCACTGCCCTGGATGGTGGCTCCTCAGGAAGTCAGGCATAATGCTGTCTATGACCCAGCAATTCTCTCCATAGGTCCAAAAGAACTGAGAACAGATGTTCAGACAAAAGCTTGTGAAAGAGTTCACAGCAACACCATTTACAGTAGCTAACAACTCAGAACAACTCAAAAGTCCAACAGATGAATGGATAAACAAAACCGTCTATCTCCACAATAAGATGTACTTGGCATGCTGCACTGTGGACGCATCTTCAAAACACTGTGCTGAATGAAATAGCCCAGAGACAAAGGGGCACATGCTGTGTGATTCCATCGGCATGACATATCCTGAGCAGGCAAGTCCACAGAGACAGGAAGCACCGTGGTGGATGCCAGGGGACAGGGAAGCGTGGGGAGTAGCTGCTGGTAGGCGTGGGTTTATTTCTGGGGTGATGAAAGTGTTCTTAAAATCGACCATGGGGATGACAGAACAACAATGTGAACACGTTAAGCACCGTGGGATTTCAAAGTCATTTTAGAGAGGTTAGTTCTATGTTCTATGAATTTTACCTTTAAAAAACTCCACCACCAAAAAAACAAAAAAAAAACAAACTCCACCACCAGTCAGGTGTGGTGGCTCATGCCTGTTATCCCAGGGGCTTGGGAGGCTGAGGCAGGAGGATTAGAAGTTCAAGGCCAGCCTCAGGAACTTGGCAAGGCTCTAAGCAACTTAGTAAGACCCTGTCTCAAAATTAAAAAAATTTTAAAAGCCTGTGGATGTGGTGGTAGAGCACCCCGGGGTTTAATCCCTGGTACCAAAAAAACTTAATCAACCAAACAAACAAAACCCACCAATGAGCCAGACTGCTGACGGTCAGCAGGCTGGGCACAGAGCACCAGACAGCTGGAGCAAGGCCTGAGGCCAGGCAGACAGAGTGACTGAGAATGGGGGGCTGCTCCTGTCACTGTTCCCTGCACAGCTGGGGATGGAGAGAGTGACGCAGAGCCTGCCTCTGTATTTGGATCCAGATTAAACTGGGGCTCTGAAGTTCGTGGTCTATGAAGGGGACACAGCAAGAGTACCTGCCACACACGGTCATCGTGAGCATCAAGTGGGCAGCTGTGTGGGAGCTTTGCCTGCTGTTCTCAGGCAAGGAACATGGGACAGGTGACAGTAATGTCTCCCAGGTGCCATGATGGGTGCTGACGGTCCCTCAGGGACCAAGGTGTGTGAGGTCCCAGGCACAGGAGGCTTGTAGACTACCTGGGAAGGAGGGGACAATGTCCAAGCCACCTGGCAGCAGTGTCACCTCAAAGTCACCCCCAGGGCTGGGGTTGTAGCTCAGTGACATAGCACTTGCCTCACAGGTACGAGGCACTGGGTCTGATCCTCAGCACCACACAAAAATAAATAAATAAAATAAAGGTATTGTGTCCATCTACAACTAAAAATATTTAAAATAAGTCACCCCCATAGGTGCCTCAGACACTGGGCATGAGGTATGCCTGTCTTGCCCCTGGCTGCCCACTGCGTGTCAGAGCCGGGTCCTGCAAGGTTCCTGCCCCGGGCTGCTCCAGCTCCCATTCAGGTTGGTGGCAGATGCTTCTGTCTGCTGGTAGATCTTTTGCCCACTCAGCTTCAAGGAAGCTTGGGAAAATGAGATCCCCGAAGGGGCTCACCCCTTCTGAAAAAAACTCCGAGAACGGAGTGGGATGCAGGGCTTGCTTCACTGCTCCTTCTTTGGGAAGGTGGATGGGGGTCCAGGGATTCACAGATAAGCACAAGATTAACTGAGAGAGTCATGGGCCTCATCTTAGTGGGTAGAAGCCTAATTCCTGGGAAGAGAGAGTCAAGATGGAAAATTTTGGGAATAAGAGCTAGGACCCATATTGGGGTGATTACAGGCTGGACTGACCAGCTGAGGGCCTGGGGAGAGGGTGCAGAGTATTAGAGAGGGCAGATAGCAGTACATAGGCTCCCACCTGAGGCCCTAACGGATCAGTGAACTGTCCAGGGGCTAGGTGTCCAGGGCTTAGGATGTCCAGTCACTCAGGACCTAGTCTCCAGGCCCAGATGTGGGATGGATGCTCCAGGCCACTCCCCAAGTCTTGCTCTCTCAACAGCACAAGGGTGGTTCCACAGTCCAGAAGCTGCCTGTCATCTGGGTCCCAGCTGTTCTGGGCTGGCCTTAGCCATCCTGCCTTATGTGGCCACCTGGGCAGCTCTGTGCCCTACCTGCTGGCCTCTGAGGCCCAAGTAAGCAGGGAAACTGGGCAGGCCACACCTGACCCTGCAGCCTGCTCCAAGAAACGGCTCTGATCCCAGTCAACTAAAAGCCTACCTCTAGCTCGGAGCTTGGGGGTCTCAGGTGGTCCCATCACAGTTTAAGCCCCCTTTTGGTTTCCTCAAAGCCCCCCTTTTAATCTCCCCTCTCATTCTTTGGCAAGATTCTCAAACCCTTGTCCTGAGGAAAGCCCCTTACTAAGAGGTGTCAGGCAGGAATGGTGTTGAGGCTGGGAGTCACCACGGTTATCTCAGCTCAGGGCTGGAAGGAGAGAGGGAGGCAGGGCCACAGGTCAGGCCCAGCCCCTTCAAGAACACAGTCTCTCCAAAGGCCCCAGCCTGGCTTGGAGGAGGAATCAGGCCTGATGTGAGCAGCTGGGGTGATCTGGCGGAAGGACTTTACCCTTGCCCTAGGACTGAAACATGCCGCACTCAGAGTCCCTCCACTGGGGGTCAGAGCCCTTGGACACAGAGGGCAGTGGCTGTCCCTGTACTCCACTATGCCCCTGACCACCCCCAATGGGCATTTCTATTGGCAGTCCAGACCTCTCGGGGTTCTCCGACCCTGCTGGTCAATCTCTTCCTTGGCATCCCAGCAACTGAGCCCTGCCCTATCTCAATTCCTTGAGGCCCTGCCTGGTAGGTGGTCCAGCTGGAGGACCCTGCTGGATGCTGGCCTGTGTTGATGTGGGCTAACTGTGAAGGGTCAAGGTCTACCAGGGAATGGGCACATTCCAAAGCCACGGGCACGTACGATGGTGAGCCTCCCAGCTCACCTGTGGAGATGGGGCTTCTGGGGGTATCTTGGGAGCATCACCGAGGTGGCCAGAATTCCTCATCCTTACTGGACAGTCAAGGAGCCAGTGTTCAAGGAGGTCAGGGACGTGGGGTGTTGGGAGAGGGGTGGAGAGGCTGCTCCTTAGCCTGCCCAGCTGTCAGCTGAGCCCTCCAAAGCTGTAGGCCTGGCCCCATCTGTCCAGCTGCTGGTCCTCATGCTTCTGCAGCAACAGTGGGCGCAGGCCAGAGGCCCGCTGGCCATGTGACCTTAGGCTGGCCCTCCCTCCCACCCTGTGATCGCACGTGGCCTCTGGGGAGGCAGAAACAAGCCCTCAGATCTTGCCACTGGGAACCTTTCAGCGCCAGAGACATCAAAGGGGCGGCGGGGGTGGTGGATGCTTCTCTTAAAGGGCCATGCCACTTTTAATTCAAAGCAGATCCTGGGAACAGCTGTCTAGCTGCAGCAGGAGGGAGGGTGCTGGCAGCGAGGAGCAGCAGGAAGGTGGCATTGAGGGGCCACCCCTCCTCTGCAGATTCACTGCTTTGCTGCCCAGAGCCTAGGTGGAGCACAGAGGGACCTCCTCACCAGTCCTGCAGGTGAGGAGGGGACCGAGGTAGGGGCTGATTACTCTGCCAGCCACCTGCAGCAACTCAGACACGAGGTCGATTCGATGAAAGGAACGGTGTAGTCACTCTCGCACATCTGAGCATGCACGAAGGTCCTCATCTGCCCGTGTCTGCCTTGTCTGCAGGCCACTGGCTGAGTTCAGAGGTGGGTGACTCCACGTGCCAGGGGAATGCTTCACACACCAGAGTCCTGTCCAGTCACTGGGACCTTGGCCTACACAGCACGGCATGCTTCACAGGGCTTTTCTTTGCGAGCTCCCCGGCAGAAGGACAGAGGGCAGAAGGAGGAGAAAAGTGAAAAACAGGCAGAGAACAGACCCACACAGACCCAGACCTCTGCAGCCAGGGCAAAGACCCCAACTCGGTCTTGTGGTCAGGCTCAGGGCCTCCCACAACCCACAGGGACGTGCTGCCCTGTGCCGAGCCAGGGTCCACTCCCCTGTGAGGTCGGTGCTGTGGCTGCTTCCACTCCACAGATGAGGGACTCAGGGTGGGGCTGGGAATAATTTAGTGCAGGGAGGGAGCCTGTCCTTCATGCCCAACTAGGGTCACTAGGCTGCAGACACTGTGACATCCTGCTCAGAGGGACACTTTGGCTCCTAACTTACCCTGCTATGGAGAAGCTGCAGTGAAAGGAACACAGGAGGACATGTCCCTCACCTGCTGTATAAGAAGGAAAATAAAGCTCTACAGTTGGGTTCTTCTAGCATTCTAGCACATGCACTCTCTCATCTTTGCAAGGAGAAGCAGCTACTCCAGATGGAAGGAGGTGATCTTCTGTGGGAGCTGGGAGGAAGGGGCTGGCCTTGTCTTGCTTTATCCTTGTAACTTTTGAATCAATATATATTTTGAACAATCAAAATGTAACAGAAAGTTAAAAACAAATAGAGGTGAAGAGTAGGGTGTGGTGGTGCACACTTGTAATCCCAGGGACTGGGGAGGCTGAGGCAAGAGGATCAAAACTTAAAGGCCAGCCCCAGCAACTTAGTGAGACCCCCTTCTCAAAATTAAAATAAAATAAAATAAAATAAAAAGGGTTGGGAGGGCTGGGGTTATGGCTCAGTGGTAGCGTGCTTGCCTAGCACACATGAGGCACTGGGTTCGATCCTCAGCACCACGTAAAAATAAAATAAAGATATCCTGTCCACCTACGACTAAAAAATAAATTAATTAATTAAAAAAAAAAAGGGCTGGGAATGCAGCTCAATGGGAAAGTGCCCCTGGTTCAATCCCCGGTACTGCTGGGGGAAGTGGGGGGGAGGGGAGAGTGAAGAAAACAAATTCTAAAATTCAGTAAAAATCAAAATAAATGAGCCTAACTATACATCAAATTGTTAACCTAACTGTAATGGTCAATTTTGTGTTGGATTTGGGCTAGCTGGGAGTGGCGACATACCTGTAGTCCCAGCTACTAAGGAGGCTGAGGCAGGAAGATCACAAGTTCAAGACAATCTGGGACACTTAGCAACACCCTGTCTCAAAATAAAATTCAGGGGCTGGGGCTGTAGCTCAGTGGTAGAGCGCTTGCCTCGCATGCGTGAGTCACTGGGTTCGATCCTCAGCACCACATAATAAATAAATAAACAAGCCAGGCGCGGTGGCTCACGCCTGTAATACCAGCACTTAGGGAGGCTGAGACAGGAGAATCGCGAGTTCAAAGCCAGCCTCAGCAATGGCGAGGTGCTAAGCAACTCAGTGAGACCCTGTCTCTACATAAAACACAAAATAGGGCTGGGGATGTGGCTCAGTGGTCGAGTGCCCCTGTGTTCAATCTCCAGTACCAAAAAATAAATAAAATAAATAAATAAATAAACAAATAAAACAAAGATATTGCATCCATCTACAACTAAAAAAATAATAATAATAAAATTCAGAGGGGCTAGGGTTGTACCTCAGCGGTAGAGCGCTTGCCTAGCATGTGTGAGGTACTGGGTCTGCGATCCACAGCACCACATAAAAGTAAATAAATAAAATAAGGGTATTCATCTACAACTAAAAAAATTTAACAAAAGTAAAATTCAGAAAGGGCTGTGGTGTACTTTAGCAGTAGTGTGCTCCTGAGTTCAGCCCCCAACAATGCATTAAAGAGAGAGAGGGACTAGGCTCAGGGCTGCCCAGATAGCTGGTAAAACATGAATTCTGAGCCTGGCGTGGTGGCACACACCTGTAATTCCAGTATTTTGGGAGGGTTAGACAGGAGAATCTTGAGTTCAAAGCCAGCCTCAGCAAAAGTGAGGAGCTAAGCAACTGAGTGAGACCCTGTCACTACATAAAACACAAAATAGGGCTGGGGGTGTGGCTCAGTGGTCGAGTGCCCCTGAGTTGAATCCCCGGGACCAAAAAAACAAAAACAAAAACAAAACATGATTTCTGGGTGTGCTGAAAGAGACGGGCATTTGAATTAGACTGAGGAGATCTGCACTCACCAAAGTGGGCAGGGGTCATCCAGTTTATTGGGGAACAGATGGCACATAAAGGCAGAGGGAGGGCAAATTCTGTCTTCTTCCTCCTTTCTCTCACCCTGGGGCTGGAGCTGGAACCAGGGCCTAGGCATGGTGGGCAAGTGCTTTACCGCTGAGCTACACCCAGCCCCTTCCCTCCTTTTGACCTGGAATGTCCATCTCTTCCTGCCCTTGGAGAGTGGGGCTCCTGGTTCTTGAACCTCTGAACTCTAGGGCTTAGAGCAGGGCAGGTCCCCCACCCCCACTGAGTTCTCAGGCCTTTGGCCTCAGAGTGGGACTTATATTCGGCTCCCCTGGTTCCTAGACCTTCAGACAGGCTGAATCACACCACTGACTCTCCTTGGTCTTTGGCTGGCAGACAGTAGATCATGGAACCTCTCAGCCTCCAAAACTGTGTGAACCAGGGGCTGGGATTGTGGCTCAGTGGTAGAGCGCTTGCCTCGCATGCGTGAGGTACTGGGTTCGATCCTCAGCACCACATAAAAATAAATAAAATAAAGATATTGTAAAAAAAAAAACAACAAAAACTGTGTGAGCCAATCCCCATAACAAATCTCCTCTTACACATCTGAATCGGTAGCCTGAGAATCTAACCTAATCTCCTAAACTAATTAATTCAGAAAACTTTTCACCAATTTTAGATTTATTTATTTGAGATGGGGGTCTCATTGTGTAGTGCAGGCTGGCCACTAACTCCTGGACTCAAGTGCTCCTTCTGCCTCAGCCCCCCCAGTAGCTGGACTACAGGCATGTACCATTGTTCCCAGTCTTAAATAATTCTTGAACACAATACTCTGTATTTCTCTGGTGGGATATATTCTAAGGATAAAAACAACTAGGAAAAAAACTGAAATTTCATTACTAGGTCTGTGCTTACTATAGTAGCTCTGAAAATGTTTGAAGGCTTGCTTGCGTGCGCTCGCCCTGCCCCCTCACTTCTCTTTCTTTCCAGTGCTGAAAATCCAATCCAGAGCCTCACAAATGCTAGGCAAGGGCTTTTTTTGGTACCAGGGATTGAACTCAGGGGCACTCGACCACTGAGCCACATCCCCAGCCCTATTTTGTATTTTATTTAAAGACAGCGTCTCACTGAGTGGCTTAGTGCTTTGCTGTTGCTGAAGTTGGTTTTGAACTCAGGATCCTCCTGCCTCAGCCTCCCCAGCTGCTGGAATTACAGGCGTGCGTCACTGTCCCCGGCTAGGCAAGGGCTCTGCTACTCAGTTACACCTCCATCCCTGGAGGGTAATTTAGTACAGAACAATTGAGTAAATATATTGATTTACTGAAAACAAGCCTTCTCACTGTGGACAAAGGAGATGTGAGGTTGAGCCATGAAGATTTACCATTTTTTGTATATAAAAACTGTTGGCAGTTTCATATGATTCAACCAGATATAAATATGGAAGAGCTGGGCGTGGTGGCACCTGCCTGTGATCCCGGCAGCTCAGGAGGCTGAGACAGGAGGATCCTGAGTTCAAAGCCAGCCTCAGCAATGGCGAGGCGCTAAGCAACTCAGTGAGACCCTGTCTCTGCATAAAACACAAAATAGGGCTGGGGGTGTGGCTCAGTGGTCGAGTGCCCTGAGTTCAATCCCTGGTAACTCTCCCCCAAAATACAAAAAGAGCTGAGGTGTGAAGTGGAACCAGCAGCCTTTGGAAGACTTCATAGTGCTAGTGCTGCCCGAGAGGGACTGTGATGCAGGGGCATTTCAGCAGCAGTGAGCACACTCGGTACACAGAACTTGCTTCTGAACCTCATTTTCCTCTAAAGGGGACCAGGGCTTCCTTGAGAAACGATGGCTTTAGGACTGGAGCAAGGAGGAAGTGCTCGAAGGATAATGGAAATCTAAAAGAACAGGAACAATGTCATCAGGACAGTTAGCTATGGATTGGTTTGGAGTACGGTGCTGATGTTAGATTCCTCCATTTTGTGTAACAGGAGGGTGGTTTTATTTGAGAATGCCCTTATTCCTAAGAAACACACACTGAAGTGTTCAATGGCAAAGGGACACAATGTCACCAACTCATTCTCAAATGATTCAGAAGAATTTTGTACATAGGTGGAGAGAGGCTGTGATGAGGCAAATGGGGAGCAACATGGAGACAAATGATTAATCTGGCTAAAAGACAGAGATTTCTTACAGATGTCTTCTAAGTTTGAAATACTACAAAAATAAAGCTGGGGGTTGGGGAATTTAGCTCATCGCCACAGCGCTTGTCTAGCATGTGCAAGGCCCTGAGTTTGGTCCTCGGCCCTGGAAAAGAAAATAAAAATAAAAAATAAAGTCCAGTTTGTTGACACATGCCTATAATCCCAGTAGCTTGGGAGGCTGAGGCAGGAGAATTGCCAAGTTCAAAGACGGCCTCAGCAATTTAGCGAGACCCTGTCTCTAAATAAAATATTAAAAAGGGCTGGGGGGCTGAGGTTATGGCGCAGTGGTAGCGTGCCCACCTAGCACGCATGAGGCACTGGGTTCGATCCTCAGCACCACATAAAAATAAAATAAAGACATTCTGTTCACCTACAGCTAAAAAATAAATATTAAAAAAAAAAAAAAAGGGCTAGGGATGTGGCTCAGTGGTTAAGCACCCTGAGGTTCAATCTCCAGTTCCCCTTCAAAAAAGAAAGAAAGTAAAAGATCTTGGGCTGGGATTGTGGCTCAGTGGTAGAGCTCCTGCCTCGTGTGCGTGAGACACTGGGTTTGATCCTCAGCACCATATAAAAATAAATAAAATACAGATATTGTGTCCATCTATAACTAAAAAAAAATTTTTAAAAAAAGGAAAAGATCTCTCACCTCCAAAAAAGGAGGGCAGGAGCCAGAGAGAAGGAAGCCAGTCTACTGGCTAAATTTGGACCAATGTTTTTTTTTTTTTTAATTTTTTTTTTTTAGTTTTTGATGGATCTTTATTTTATTCATTTGTTGTTTTTAAAAAATATTTTAGTTGTTGATGGATCTTTATTTTATTCATTTATTATTTATATGTGGTGCTGAGAATTGAACCCAGTGCTTCACACATGCTAGGCAAGTGCTCCACCACTGAGCCACAGCCCCAGCCCCTCATTTGTTGTTTATATGTGGTGCTGAGGATCAAACCCAGTGCTTCACACATGCTAGGCAAGCGCTCTACCACTGAGCCATAGCCCCAGCCCCTAAATTTGGACCAATTTAAGCATCAAAAAGATTAATGAGGGATTGAGGTTGTGGCTCAGTGGCAGAGCGCTTGCACATGTGAGGCACTGGCTTCGATCCTCAGCACCACATGAAAATAAATAAAACAAAGGTATTGTGTCCATCTACAACTAAAAAAATAACAAACCAATTTAAAAAATATTGAATTCACATTAGTGCTTAAGGACATTTTTAAAAAGAGGAAATTTTTAAAATTTTTTTTGAAGAAAAATTGCTAAATGTAGGAGGAATGATCAACTTAGAAAGTCATGATTTTGCAGCTATAAATGTGATGGCTCCATTTATCAACTGATGCTAAAATTGTTGGATAAATGATTATGGGGAAAATGTTATCAATGGTCCCGAAGAGCTACTCACACCTGGCTTATTACATGAAGAAAATGCTGGCCTTGAAGGGATGTTGGCCTTGACCATGGAGGACTCTGGCTGACCCCAATTTGACCAAGTGGTCAAATCTCATGTCCTCACTCTCAGGCAGGACACAGGATGTCCTGGATCTCTTGGTTGCTTGCCATCACTGCCACTTTGTTGCCCCAGTGTTCAGCGGAAGGATCCCAACTGTGCCATGTTGAAAGAAAATAGGCCCAGATTCTTTGACAGTGTGGCATGGATTGTAGGCCATCAAGAGATCCAGGATATCTATTTGTCCTGCCTGAGAGTGGGGACAAACCCACCCAGTTTCCCAGGACAGCATGTGCAGCTCAGGGAGGGTTCCAGGTTGCAGAATATGTGGGCTGTCCCTCCCCCACACTTTCCCATCTCCTCCCTTCTACACAGGTGTCCATGTTTTATCAGTGTACATGTGTGTGACGTGGATGATTGTCTTTACCAAACCACAACAGCACCTGCACCCAGGAGAGGCAGTGGAGCAGACACCTGGTGTGACCAGCATCAGGCAGCTGGACTGGGGAGAGGAGGAGTCCAGGACAGAATTTAGAACTTAGCCAAGCTCAGGGCTTGGGGGAACACCAAGCAATTGCTGGCCATGATTAGCAGCCGGTGGCTGGAGAGTGAGGGCAGTTCCCCCAAAAGATGGGACCTGGCAGTCTGCAGCCTGGATAGCTGAGGTCAGACGCCCTCCAGCACCAGGGTGCTGCAGCAGGTCCCCTGAAAGCCTCTGCTCAGCACGGGCTTGGCCAGGGGAAGTCTTCTAGGCATGAAATTAGGGGTGTGGCTCACTCAAGGGTTCGGGGACATGTCCCCACTTCTCTAGTCTCAGGTTTACAGAGATCTTTACAACACCTCCGAGGACCACTTGTCCCCTTCAGCCACGAAGATGAGGCGGACAGAGGCCAGGTGCTTGGTCAGTGAGCAGAGCCAAGGCAGGGGTGCTTGCCTCATAGCTTTGTGGGTAGACAGGTGGCAGACTAGGTCCAGGAGCTGGAGGGGTAGGGTCGCGTGAGAGCTGCGCACAGAGAACCAGCGGCGCGGGCGAGGCCGGGCGGTTGGAGAGCGGGACCTCAGGCCTCACGGTTCCCACTGGCCGGCGCGGGCGCCGGGTCCCACGTGGAGCCCGTTGGAGAGCCCTCGCGAGGACGCGCGGGGACGTCTCTCCCAGGCCGCCGTCGGCGGCCCAGTCGGGACCGCAGCGGCTGGCACGCGGGTCTGAGGCCGCGCGGGGGCGGGGCCGGCGGGCGGGGCGGGGCCTGCAGCTGACCCCGCCCCGCGGCCGCGTGGCTGTGCGTCGCGGCTGTTGCTGATAAAGTTGTTTGAAGGCGAGGCGGCTGCGGGTCACGTGAGCGGAAGATGGCGGCCCCGGCGGGCGGCGGGGGCTCCGCGGTGTCGGTGCTGGCCCCGAACGGGCGGCGGCACACGGTGAAGGTGACACCGAGCACTGTGCTGCTGCAGGTGCGGCCGCCGGCCCGGGGGTCGGGGGGTCGCTGCGCCGGCCGGGCCTGCGGTTGCCCGGGAGCGGCGGGGCGGGGCCCGGGGCGGGGCCTGCGGCGGCCAATGGGCACCTCCCGCGCGGCGTCCCGCCCTCCTGGCCGTCAGCAGCGCGGGCTCCGGGGTCCCCGAGTCGGGCGGCTCCCTGCGCGGGCGGGGGTCGCGTCCTAGTTTCCTCTAGGGCCCGGAGGCCACGGCGCTCGCCTGAGCCCAGCCTTCCGGGGCGTCGGGCAGGGGCCTGGCCCCGCCCCACCTCATGCTCCCGGAGGACCTTGGACCGGCGGGCCTTCGTGCCCGGAAGCGACTTGCTGAGTCACGCACTGCGCTTTTGCTGGGCGCTGCTTGTGACCGCGAATGAATTAAATTTAAAAATGTTCATTGAGCCCCTGCTGTAGGGGACAGTGAGGGTCAAAGTGTCACGCGATCGGTGTCTGTGGCAAGAGTCCACGGGGTGGGGTGGAGTGGGGGACGCAAAGTTTAGAAGTGGGAATTCTGGCAGTCTGCAGGGCCCCAGGACCTACAGGAGTGACCCTTTGGGGCTGGCTCCTGGGGAAGAGAGGCGAGGGTCCAGGGAGCAGGTTTACAAAGGCTGGTAGGCCACAGAGTAGTCCGCCCCTATGCAAATTTGAGGCAGAGGGCAGAGCTGAATAGTTTGAACTTTATTCCTTGGGAGAGGGAATCTCAGGGCATGTGATAGAAAGTTGTCTGTGGGATGAGGACCTAAGAGCCCAGAACATGAATAGACCGTGGCCACAAGAGCTGAGAAAGTAAGGCAGGTCGTGGAGATCCCTAGTTGGAAGAAGGGTGAGTGGACATGATTTGTGGGTTAGTTGCACAGAGCTTTGAGCTGCTTATCCAGTGGCCTTACACCTGGTTTTGTTTGGACAGCCAGACAAATGTGTCTGCCTGCTGGACAGATGCCCTGGCTAACACATCGAGGTTCACTGTCCTTTAATCTCCCAGGTTCTGGAGGACACATGTCGGCGGCAGGACTTCAACCCCAGTGAATACGATCTAAAGTGAGTTTGCTTGGGCTCAGCTGTGGGGTCCCAGTCTTAGCTGCTTCCATACCCCCTCACGTGTGCTGGCTCTGGCTTGGAAGAGTCCCCTTGTATGTTTTAAAGCGACAGAAGTGTATTTGTCTTTTCTGGAGCCTGGAAGTCCAAATTCAGGGTGTGGCAGAGCTGTTCTCTTGTCCTTTGAGGAGAGTCCTTTCTTTTCTCTTCCAGCCTAGCTTCTGCAGGCTCAGGTACTTGGTTTGTAGCTATATTACGCTCTGCCTCTGCCTTCACATGGCTTCTCTCTGCGTTAGGAGGATACTTGTCATTGTGTTGAGGGCCCACTGGGTAATCCAGGATGATCTCATTCAACAGCCTTAATTATGTTGCAAAAAACTTTCCTACCAAATAAGGCCACATTCACAGGTTCTGGAGTTAGGACATTGATGTATCTTTGTGGGTCACTGTTCAGCCTACAGAGGGCTTTAGTGCACTTGGTTGTGTAAGTTGCTGGCAGGCCTCTGAAGATGAAGAAGTCATGGAGAAATGGGAAGAAATGCTGCAGATGGGGTGGAGCCTGGCAGCCTCACAGTCCCTGGAGTTCCCTGCGCAGTTCTGTGAAGAAGGCCTGCAGCGGATCCTCAAGGGCTCTGAGGCCTAGGGGCATCGGGGCCCTTGTGCTGGTGGGGTGTGGGTTTCCGTCTTGCCTGTGAAGCCTTTCACCTTAGAGACAGGACCTGGCAATATTGCCCTGATGGCCAGGCAGAGGGCAGGAGCCTGCTCAGCCTTATCCACGCCACCTCGTGGGCTTTCCAGGGAGGAGTTTCTTAGGTGGTGCCAGCCTCTCACCTGCTGTCTTGTCCATCTGAGAATCTCAGGACATGTGCTCCGACTGGTGGGGTTGTCCCTGAGCATCCTGGCACAGAGTGTTGCGCCATCTCTCTTACTGGCAGTCTGCATGACGCCTGGTTGGGTGGAACCAATGAGTATAATTTTGGGGGGGGGGTGAGGTACCAAGGATTGAACTGGAGGGCGCGTAACCTCTGAGTTACATCACCAGCCCTTTTAATTTTTTTTTTTGGTACTGGGGATTGAACTCAGGTACTCGACCACTGACCCACATCCTCAGCCCTATTTTGTGTTTTATGTAGAGACAGGGTCTCACTGAGTTGCTTAGCGCCTCGCCATTGCTGAGGCTGGCTTTGAACTCGCGATTCTCCTGTCTCAGCCTCCCTAAGTGCTGGGATTACAGGCTTGAGCCACCGCGCCTGGCTACCAGCCCTTTTAATTTTGAGATAGGGTCTCACTAGGTTGCTTACAGCCTCACTAAGTTGTTGAGGCTGGCTTTGAACCTGTGATTCTCCTGCCTTAGCTGCTCAAGCTGCTGGGATCATAGGTATGGGCCACCACACCCAGCTAATGAGTATAATATGAGTAAGCTCCCCTGCAACACGGTATCAGCTTTTCTCCTGTCTTTCTGTCACCACTGGCTGTTTCATTTGTTTAAGAAGTGCTGCCCCCCTCTCCTGGGTGAGGCTTCCTCCCTGCCCACTGCTCCTGGTGCTCTTTGGACTTGCTGTCCTGTCTTGCATTGGACGTTTTCTTTGGCAGTTTCCACTCTGCCAGCCTGTTCAAGATGGTAGCAGTGCTGCCTCATTTCATTGCTTCTGAGTGCCCTTGGGCTTTGTAAACTGCTAAAAATCCAGAAAACCGTGGGCAATCGTTTCTAATGGTGTTTTGCATTTGCAGTTGTGCTGACCACTCTGTATATTCAAATTTTACAGGAATTTCTCTCCTTAGTTCTGTAGTTTTCCTCTAAACTTTCATTAAAATAGAGTCTGTTGTCTGACTTCTGAGTGACAACAGTTTCTTACTTGTTCTCCCGTTGATTTCCTCTGGTCCATGTCTCTTTTTAAGTTGGAGCCAATAACTGTGTTTTTTAAAATGGTTGAGCAAGAGTTTTTCTCAGGTGTGTGTGGTCTGGAGGGTGGGCCAGTGGTTCTTGCTTCCACAGAGGCACTGGGGCCTGTGGGAGTTGACCTGAGAAGGGGTGGGTTGGGCAGGCTCCGGGCAGATGATTTCTGCCCTGCTCTTCCAGGCAGAGGCAGACAGTGAGCTCCCCCATGCCTGTCATTCTCTTCCTAAGGCAGGTGTTGGGCCCCTTGTGGGTCTGTGGCCAGTGTGTCAGGAGCCTTGCCCTGAGGTCCTGGCTTTGCTTTTGCCAGGCCTGGGCTGCTTGCTGGCTCCTCGGCTGAGCTTCTTATGAGAAGGCACGCTAATCACAACTGAAGCTGTGCTTTCTGGAAAGGGCAGGCTCTTGAAGGCTGATCCTAGACGGGCTCAGGGCCGCTGCCTGTTTCTCCTCCTTGGATGCCTCCTCTACTGACTCACCAGAGCTTTTGGTTCCTGGAGCTCTTTTTTTTTTTTAAGTTGTAGATGGACACAATGTCTTTATTTTATTGCTTTGTATGTGGTGCTGAGGATCGAACTCAGGGCCTCACGCATGTGAGGCAAGCGCTCTACCGCTGAGCCACAATCCCAGCCCTCCCTGGAGCTCTTGAGACAAACCGTATTGCCTGGGCCCCTGGAAAACCTCTGATTCTCCCTGCCTTGGACTCAGAGGAGTCTTGGGGCTCACCCTGTTTTCCCAGGGATTTACGGTATTTTTTGCTGGCCAGGAGGCTCTGAGACCACCAGGCCTTGGTGCACAGCTGATCTCCGAGAGGTGGCAGAGGGATGGCAGCTGCTGCAGGTCAGAGGTTGCAGCTTTACCGTCTGCTCTCGGCCTGAGCTCACCTTGGGGGTGTTGGGTTGGGCCATTCTGGGTGTCACTCCTCTGGAATCTCTGCCTCCCGTGCTCATCTCCTGGGTCCCCTTGGAGGAGGGGGAGCACTTGCACTGGGGCTGCTCCCTGGTCACCTGTGTGAGGAGCTGGCAGTGGTGGACGAGGCTGTCTGGGCCGTTCTTGCCCGGTTCTGTTCCTGTGGGTCTGTAGGCTCTGTCTGGAGGTTCGTGGTGCTGGTTGCTTGTCTCCTGGGCTCCCAGGCTGGGTCAGTGCTGCATTTCTCTTTCCCTCCCGAGGTCCCTGTGGTTGGGGACCTCCCTCTTTGCAGGTTGTAACTTTTTGCTCTTGTCGCTGTGGGGGCTGCTCAGTAGGGAACTGCCCTGCAGTCTGGATGGAGTCAGGGCCAGTGTGGTCTGCAGGGCAGCAAGTGGCTTTGGTCTGTTCCACAGGTTCCAGAGGACTGTGCTTGACCTCTCTCTCCAGTGGAGATTTGCCAACCTGCCCAACAATGCCAAGCTAGAGATGGTGCCTGTGTCCCGGAGCCGCGAGGGGCCAAAGAACACGGTATGTGGTTGGAGTGACGCTGAGGGCTGCTCCTCCAACTCTTGTTCAGCCTGGAGCACAGGGTAACTCTGCCATGGGCCACGTTGGGGGTGCTGAGGATTTGGGCTGTTAGCCCAAGAAGGACTAGGGAAGTCAAAGTGCATCCAAGGACCTTCCTGGGTCAGGCTGGAGTGTTTACTACCTGGTATGACTGGAAACCAGTCATGGTTTTGTGTAGTTCTTTCTCTTTTCTTTTTTGGTGCCCTGTCAGTCTCAGTCTGTCAACAGCGTCTGCCCATCAGGCTGATGTGTCTTGTCAGAGTCATAAAGGTGTAGAACCCGAGGAGCCAGGTGGAACACCAGCAGCTGCTGCACTCCTCGGCCAGCTCATGCAGAGCTTGGGCCTTGCTGTCCTTCTCCAGCAAGGGCTGCTGGGCCCCAGTTGCGCTCGCCGCAGTCCCTTAGGCCTAGGCTGTTAGAGGTTTAGGAGGTAGCCACTGTTGCAGATGAAAACAGCAGCCAGGGTGCTGACTGCCCTCTTGACCAGCCACTGCCCAGGCCTTTGCTCTGTGGTTGTGTTTTCCTACATGGCCGTGCTTTCTCATCAGATCAGGAGGCTCTGCCCTGGGGCCAACCAGGACTTGAGTGGGCTGGGACTGAGCCCAGCAGTGGTCTTTCTGTTACTGCTGTGGTCCTCTTCTGCTGCATGGAAGGAAACCTGGCTTCCCTCAAGGGTTTCTCAGATGTGAGGGGTGGGTGGGAGCTGGGGCACCCTATCACACAGGGCGGCTCCTCCTTTGTGTGTTATGAATTTGATATAAATGTGCATTTGAAGAAAGAACCCCAGCCAGGTGCAGTGGTGCACATCTGTAATCCCAGCACTTAGGGAGGCTGAGGCAGGAGGATCTCGAGTTCAAAGCCAGCCTCAGCAACGGCGAGGCGCTAAGCAACTCAGTGAGACCCTGTCTCTACATAAAACACAAAATAGGGCTGGGGACGTGGCTCAGTGGTCAAGTGCCCCTGAGTTCAATCCCCGGTAACAAAAAAGAAAGAAAGAAAGAAAGAAAGAATCCCATGGTGAAAACAACAGGGTCAGCTTGGCTTGCAGACGTGTGAACCTAGGCCAGGCTGTGTGGGCCAAGGGTGGAGCTCAGGTCCACACTCAAGAAGTGTGCCCCAGAGGATCTGTGTGAGGGACTAGAAGGAACTTTTCCCTTTGGGTTCTAGCCTGTGCTCCTGAATGGAGATACAAGTATTAAGAGTGGATTTGGACCAGGTGCAGTGGCGCACGCCTGTAATCACAGTGGCTTGGGAGGCTGAGACAGGAGGATCACAGGTTCAAAGCCAGCCTCAGCAACTTAGTGAGATCCTGTCTCAAAATAAAATAATGAAAAGGGCTGGGGATGTGGCTTGGGGGTTAAGTGCCCCAGGGTTCAAAATCACTGGTCCAAAAAAAAAAAAAAATCTGGAAAAGCAGTGTGCTCAGTTGTGAACAAAAAATGGCCTGTGTGGGTTATGTATTGCCATGTAACGAATTTCCAGAGACTTGACAACACACACCAAATGATTGCTGTCTCGGGGTTCTGGGGGGGGTCAGGGCAATTCGGCTTGGGTCTTCCGGCGGTGCTGCACCTGGTGAATGGAGCGGTGCCCTGAGGCGCCTCTGGCACCGTGGGGCATTTCGGTGAGGGTTACTTCCTGTGCACATGCATGTGCTGGCACAGCCACTGGTGTCTCAGGGTGCACAGAGTGACAGCGGTACTCCCCGGGCGGTGCCTTCCGCCTGTTCCCTGGGACCCAGCTGAGGGGTTGCTGCTGTTCTTGTTGATGGCGTTCTCGCGTCCTGCCCCTCCAGGTTCGCATTGCTCTGCAGCTAGATGACGGCTCCCGGTTGCAGGACACTTTCTGTTCAGGCCAGACCCTCTGGGAGCTTCTCAGTCACTTTGCAGAGACCAGGTGAGTTCTGGTGGGCAGGTCCCCGACTCTTTCCTGCCCCTTCCTGGCAGGTGTGCTGCTGTGGCCCAGGGTTTGAACCCACACTTGTGGCAGGGCTCCGAGCCTGAGCCTTGCTTCAGCTGGTGCTGGGTGAGGGGACTGATGGGATGGATGTGCAGGCTGCCCGTTTACTGGGCAGGACCCAGTGCTGTGGGTGGCCATTGGCTCCTCTCCCTGAGCTTTCAGGCCTTGTCCTTGCTCTCCAAGAAGAGCAGGGGCGGGCTGGGGTTATGGCGCAGTGGTAGCGTGCTTGCCTGGCATGCGTGAGGCACTGGGTTCGATCCTCAGCACTACATAAAAATAAAATAAAGATATTCTGTCCACCTACAACTAAAAAATAAATGTTTAAAAAAAAAAAAAAAGAAGAGCAGGGGCCGTGCCTCCAGCTCTGTGGGAAGGTGGCTCCAGCTGGCAGAGGCCCCTGTAGAGAAGCCTGCTCTGGTGGGTGGAGCACCCAGCTGTCCTCAGCGGCCATAGGGACCAGGTGCTGGGGTCTCCAGGCTGGGCTCTCAGCGACCCCAAGAACAGCGGCTTTGGTGGAGCCCATTTTGAAGGGCTTCAGGTGCGGACGCCTGGGTCAGTGTGTGCAGGCCGAGGGCGTGCAGCTGTGTGAGAGGCAGTAGGTGAAGAGGAAGAGGCAGCTGCTGCCCGGGCGGGAACTCTTTCAGTCAGTCCTCAGAGGACGTGCAAGGTCATCGGCACGAGGCTGGGTTAGACCACACAGAAGAGGGTGGTCTGGGGCTGCAGGCCAGCCCACAGCGAGGAGCATCTCAGGCAGTGTACTGGTCAGCAGCAGCTGTGGTCACACAGAGTCCCCACGTGCGTGCTTACTGGCTCCTCTTCTGGTTGTAGGCTGCAGAGGGAGTGTGTGTGGAGCCTGCCAGGCCTGGGGCCAACTTGCTGGACTGGCAGGCTCATGACCATTGCTGGTCACTGCCTCCTGGTGGGTGTGTGGCTGACTTCTCTGGGAATAGAGAGCTGGTGGGTGGAGGGTCAGTCAGAAGGTCAGTGGGATCTTCAGCCTCTGGTGTGGGTCTCTGTAGTGCAGCACAGCAGGTTTGAGGGCCCAGCCCCGTGTGGAAGATCTTCATCAAGGGCCGTCACTGTGAAATGCAGGACCTGAGGACAAAGGCATTTCCACAGCTGTCGGGGAGGGCAGGCCTGGGACCCTGGCGGGGTGGAGAGGTGCCTTCAGAACCCCACGGGCAAGCCCACTGTTGTGGAATCTGTGCCTTGCCAGAGTGTTGTGGAAGAGTGAGACTAGAACACAGAAGCTTGTGTCCTGAAACCGTCCCAGTTTTGCCCACACACCCCTAGGGGAGCTGCTGCACTCCAGAGAGGGAGCTGCAGGCCTGTGCTTGGTGCCTCCAGGCTCTTCTTGAGGAGTCAGGTGGTGCAGACGGAGGTCAACACCTGGGCAGCACCAGCCAGGTGCTGTCCCCAGAATGCACGGGCAGCAGGACACTCAGCTGTGGACTGTGCCTCCTTTATTGTCCTTGTGGTGTGTGAGTATGAAGACCAGGGCATGGCCCCACGTGTCCTGAAGTGTCCTTTGGGGCAGGCTGAGGGTATCCACAGAAGTCTCTAGGCTGGGTGACTGTAAATGGTGAAGTGTGGCTGGAGGGGAGCGTGGGGTGGCCCTTCCATCAGGAGGAATGGGGCCCACAGAGGCCATGGAGCCTGGAGGTCTCAGGCTCAGGGTCTGGGTGACAGTTGGCATATCTGTCAAGGGATGTTCATGACAGCTGGCAAAATGGGAAGGCCCTTTGGGAGGAAGTTTGTGTCTGGCCTTCTTTCTGGCTCATGAATGTCCAGATCCCCTCCTGGAGAGTCTCACGGGCGCTCTTCCCACTGTCTTCCTCTGCCGAGTGACGTGACTGCCTTTTGTACCTGACCAGCTTGCCAGAGCCAGTAGCCGGTTGTTGCCCAGTGTATGGCCTTCACAGGCAGTGGCAGTGGGCTGCCAGGCCGGGCACCACTCTCAGCTCCCCGCTTAGGATAAGTTCCAGAGGCAGAATTGCTGGGCCAGGAGATACTTGGGCGCCAGGAGTGCAGAACCGGTTTTGTCTTTGAAGCTGGTGCCCCTCGCTGGGAAGCAGGGTGGAGGCCCGTGTGTGTGTGTGTGTGTGTGTGTGTGTGTGTGTGTGTTTCCAGATCCATGGCGAGGGCCCCAGGCCCAGTGAGCACAGGCTGCAGGCAGAGCAGAGGGTCAGCCAGGAGCTGAGACATCCCTGGTCCAGAGAAGTTTGCATGAGGTGAGGAGAAGCGTGTGGTCTGCCTCTGGGGCCCCTAGTCTCCACAGAGTGGGACAGGAGAAAAGCTGGCTGCCCCTTTGGTACTTCCAGAAGGTGGTAGAGTGTGGGAACCACACAGGAGCTGGGCCTGGCTGTGTGTGCTTAGGTTGGGGATTGTAGACTCACACCCCGCTGAGGAGCCCTGTGGAGGTCAGCATGGCGTGTGGGGGCCTGCTTTGTGTGTGTGGGTCCACCAGGTGATCCCCTGGGCTGGAGGCAGTGACGTTAGGTAGGGGCTTCCTTCTGAATGTGGACATGGCCCATCCCTGCCCCCAGCCTCTGCAGCAGCTCTGGCCCTGGGAGTACCACGCAAAGCATGCTTGCAGGTCATGCAGAATTTCCTCGTACTCAGGTTAAGGAGAAAGTAAAAACGGGCATGATAATTTTGATAATGTGTTGGATTAGCTCAGCATACCAAAGGTATTATTCAAGTACATCATCGGTGGGAAAACAAGGTCCTTACGTCCTTGACACTGAGTGTGTCTCATAGGAGGAGCTCTCGCTGGTCTCTGGGCTGCTCTTACTCCAGTCAGGTGGGAGAGCCCTTCAGGGAAGAGCTGAGGCACGGGGTCAGGGTGTTACATGGGCAGGCCTAGGAAGAGCACATCTGAAGCCACTTGCAGAGGCCAGGAGCACGTGGAGGGGGCCCTGGGGGGTTTTTAGGGTCCTGAGTGTCATCCAGGTAGCTCCTCTGTGAGGAGCTGCAGGACAGGTCAGGCAGCCCTCAGAGCAGCTGTCAAGTAGGCAGAGTTCTCCACGGCTGGGTGAGCTGGGAAGAGGCAGAGGCTGGAGGCTGCACCCAGGGCTGAGCCGTGGTGTGGGAAAGCCGACTCACTCAGCACAGACGCTGCAGTCCCCAGGTGGGAACTCTGCCTGGGCAGAGCCTGCACTCTGGACAGTCCAGCACCCAGGTGGCCCTTTGCCGCCGCCCTGCTCCACCATGGCCCAGCCCACCCCAGACTAGTCTCTGAAATCAGGCGGGAAGTGCTGTGGGGATTTGGTGAATGTCAAGTCCGCACTGGCTGCACAGGGGCCTCCGCCCTTCCTCTCCTCCCAGAGTGCGACTGTGCCTCCCGCCCCTGGCCTGCCTCCCGTTCCCAGGCTGCCTCCTCATGCCCTGCCTCTGCCCCTCTGCTCCCAGCCTGAGGTCATGGTGGAGCCCCGACTGGCGGGCACACTCTGTGCCCTCTGAGTGGGAGCTACATTTCTTGGAAGGCCAGGGGGTCTTTGGGCCCTCTGGGTGTGGTGAGCTGTAGGGAGTGTCTGCAGTGAGAACAGGGCTCTGGTGGGCCTGAGGACAGGCCCGTGGACACACTGAGGTCGGTTTGTGTGCCCAGTGGGCAGCTGGCTCTGAACCCCTGGTCATAGCTGCTTTTCCTCAGGACTCGCCAAGACTCAGCTGCCTCCCCATCGTGCTCCGAGCCTGAGTGTGGGGCAGGGAACGGGTCTGTGCTGTCACACAGTGGCTGGCCAAGCACCTGGTGCCCTGCCTGGCTCTCGCAGGTCCCCCAAGCCGGGAGGCCCCCCTGCCTGCAGCCCTGCTCTGGTGGTCTTTTGTCAGCATGTGCCGTTCTCGTGTGGGGAACACAGACTGTCTTGGCGGTGTGTTTGTACCAGACCCGGCCTTGTCCCCAGCCCACAGTGGGCAGATGGTCCACCCCTTAGGGGATGACGAGCTCTGTAGTGGGTAGACCTTGTACCCAAGGCCAGCAGCAGTGGCATCTCTGCTGTGCCCAATCATCCACGCTGGCCCCTGGCCCTGACCAGGGAAGGTTTGCTGGCCTCTGAGGGACGGAGACCTCACTGGCTCCCCTAGCACCCTCTTTGGCTGAGGGGAGTCTCATGTGAGTGGGTGGCACCATGGGAGCCACGTGGGGCCGCTGGTTTTGTTTCTCACTGCAGAGTGGTGCCCAGCAGCTCACCTGACCTGTGGTGCAGGGCCAGGTCTGCAGGGCCTGGGGGTCTGTGCAGGTGTGAGAGGAGACCTCCCGCCTGCCGTCCTGGTGGAGAGCTATGCTTGCTGGTCTGAGTGGCTGAAGGTCTGGAAGGGATGTTAGTGCCCTCCCTTGGCCTCTGGCCGCTCCTCAGACCTTGCACAAGCGAGTCTGACCCGCCTGTGTTCCTTCTGGAGAGGCCACATGTCAGAGCTCGTCCAGACTTTGATGTCATGCTCTGTGCTGCATCCCTTTCTGTCATTTGTGGTCCCAGGTGCCTTGGGGAAGGGCTGCAGGGCGCTCTGGCCATGCTTGGCTGGTATCAGGGCCGTGGGCAGGCCTTGGTGAGTGGTGTGGCCGGCTGTGTGATGAGCCGGCTGCCTCCTGAAGCAGGTCGTGTGTGTGTCACCTCAAGAGGTCAGACCCTTGGCCTTCCCCAAATGTTTCTGGCCTGAGCTCCCTGTTTGCTTAGGGGATGTGAGGCAGCTGTTTGTCACTGGGATAGAATACCTGAGAGAAACCACTTGCAGGAGGGAAGGTCTGTCTTGGCCCACGGCTCTGGAGGCTTCGGCCCATAGCTGTGCAGCCCCACGCCTGTGCTTTAGTAGCAGGGTGTGGTGGCAGGGGGTGTGGTGGAGCCAGCTGCTCATCACAGGACTGCTGGAAGCAGGGCCGGAGGGGGCTGGGGCCAAGGTCGAGATCCCAAAGGCAGGTGCCGCAAGGACCCCTTGGGCTGAGCCTGTCTTGCAGTAGCCTGGGAAGAGACCAGAGCCCTCGCGTGCAGACGCTCGCCCGCAGTGGTGCTGTGAGCGGGGCTTACTGGAGAGCCCGCTTGGTTCCAAGGTTTCCTGCCTGGTGGTGCCAGCCTGGTGCGCTGTGCCCTGGCCCTCCCAGGCTGTCGCCCATCCAAGCCTTGCCTTACTAATGTCTGTACTCTGCCTTCTGGTTGCCAGCTCAGTCCTGTGTCTTACTGTCCCAACCCTGTCCCTCTGTTTGGGTCCATGGTGGCTGGCTGATGTGGACAGATAGACCAGAGCTGAGTGTGGAGCCAGGGACGGACCATGGGCACAGCCCTCAGTGGGACAGTGGAGAGGGAGTGTGTGGGAGGGTCCATTTGGGTCTGATGTCTCCTGGCCTGTCCCCACTCTTGTCCCCAGCTTGTGTCCGTCACTGGAAGTTCTGCTTCCAGGCCGCTGTCTGGGCAGGTGTGGACCAGCACGTTTGCAGTGCCATTTTCTTATTGTGTAAAGGTCATCTTGGGAGCCTGCTTTGTCCCGCTCAGCACCGCTGGTGTTGGGCTGTGCTTCATGGGGAGGCGCCACCGTCCCCGTCCATGCCGAGACCACACACTGGTCCATGGTGGCACAGTGCAGCCCTGGGGTGTGGGGTGACTGCAGTGTGTGCTGTGGGTCAGGGACTGATGCTGCCGCGCCTGAAGACTGCTGTCTGTCCCCGCTGGCATAGCCCCGAGAGTTGGGCAGAGGGGAGAGCACGTGGCAGTACTCATGACCCTGGGGACTTGACCTCTTCGCTCCAGTGCTCCAAGCCTGCCTAGTGGCTTTGCGTGCTGGACTGGGCCTGGCGGTCTCAGGTCAGAGGCCCTCTGGGATGAAAACCCAGCTTGGGTTGAAAACCCAGATCCGGGACCCCAGCGCGCGCCGCAGGTCCTGGCCTAGCACACAGCAGAGCGTAGCACCCTTGGCAGTGTGCCACTCCAGGGCGTTGTCCGGGCTGCTTGTCGTGCTCTCTCGAGGCTGCTGCCAATGGCCAAAGCCCTTCTCCAGGCTCTGCTCGGCTGTCAGCGGCCTCCTCCCAGTGGCTGGGGTGGACTGGGGTGTGGGAGGCGGTGCCAGCCTGGGCTCTCTGGCTGAGGGCTGTGACCCTTGAGCTCCCAGGGCCTCCTGCCCCCCAGCTGGGCTGGGTGCCGGGGACTCCTAGCTGTCCCACCCAGTGGGCCCCTGATGTGTTCTTTCCTCCATCCAGAGAGCATGTGCAGCAGCCGGGAGAGGCGACCCCTGTCTGTGTGTACATGAGGGACGAGGTAGGTGCTAGCCATCCTCCCCTGCCCCGTCACCATGCTCAAGCCGGCCCAGCCCGCCTTCCAGGCTGGAAACTCTGCCCCGCTGTCTTCAAAGCTCAAAGCAGCAGGCTGGGCAGCAGGCTCCTGAAAGCTGGTGTGTGTGATGGAAAGAAGCAGGACAGCCAGCCCCGCTGGAACCAACTGCGGCCGCCTGGGCTGCTCCCGAAGCCTCCCTCAGTGGCCTGTTTGTTTTTTCAGCTTCTCTCAAAGCCCAAGAGTTACAAAAGTGGTTTCATTTTAATAAATATTTGCTTTGCTCTGTGTTTTGATCTTTTTCAAAACCGAGCGCAGCGTGGCCCAGGCAAAGCTGGCAGTGAGGCCTGGCCTCCGCCAGCCTGCCTGCCATGCTCGGGACCCTCCCAAGGCCTGGTCCTCTGGCCTCACAGGGGCTTTTTGTTTCAACCCTGGCCCAGTGCCCTTTGCTGACTTGGGGCAGGGTAGGGGGCACCATCCCTGAGGGGCTGGGACAGCCCTGGTGTGGACAGGACTTCCCCCTGTGTGTTCTCAGTTGAGGTTCCCTGACCTAAGCTGTGAGGGGTGGGGAACTGTGAGGGGGACCAGGAAGCTGCTGCTGCCAGCGTTATCCCGGGGGGGATGGGCCACGAGGCCTCTGAGACCTGGCCTGACAGTCAGAGTGTGGCCACACACTTTGGCTCTGGTGTTGTGCCGAGGGCAGGGTCTAGCCCTCCAAGGGATGATCCCCTCTAGAGGCCTCTCATCAAAGAGTTAGCATTAGCTCAGTAGGTGCAGACAGCTGGGCCTGAGCCCTGTCTGTCCATTCCTTAAGGAGTGACCTTTGAGGCCAGGAGGCAGCTGACCGTGGCAGAGCATGGAACTGGGTTCAATCCCCAACAAAACACAACAAAACAAAACAAAAGTGACCCTCGGGAGGGGAGGACCTAATGGGACAGGCTGACCATGAGGCAGCACTGGCCTGGAGGGCAGCTGTGGCTGCGTGGGTGTGGTGGGGCAGGAGCTGGGCTGGTCACAGTGCTGCCGTGCTGGCCAGGCCAGCAGAGCCTGTGAGCCTGAGAGTTCTGACTTAGATCCCGTGTAGCTCAGAGGTTCTGGAGTCAATGCTGCCCGCCCGCCCTTAGCCCTCCAGATGGGACGAGCTCCCTCCACGGTGGTGCCGGGTCCTGCTGCAGCCTGGCCAGCAACTGTGGGGCTCGCTGAGCCTGACAGACGTGGCCAGCCCCCCGCGGCTGGACCCCTGAGGCTCAGGCTGCCTGCTGCCTGCTGCTGTGCAGGTCCTGAGAGTGCTGGGGAGGCTCAGGGCCTTCTCTCAACAGGCTGTCCTGGGCAGGCTCAGCAGTCATTGTGGCCAGTGGTGGCTATGGGCTTGGGGTTCACAGAGCAAGCTGGGTAGGTGGGTGGGTGGGGACTGTCTCTGCGCTTTCCTCAGTGCACTCAGCCCATCCATCCCCACTGGCCGTCAGCTTTGGGCAGGGCTCTGGGCCTCAGGGTGGCCCCCACCCAGCCTCTTCTCTCTCCAGCCTCAGTGGGCTCAGCTTGCAGTGGAGGCCAGGCTGGGTGGAGAGACAGATGGCCATGGGCCCTCACCAGCTGCAGGTCAGGTTGCTGGACCCTGCAGAGCACATGGGCTCCTAGGGCAGGGGCAGAGGAAGGCCTGAGTGGGAGAAGGCACTGGTGAGTGGGGGCCCCAGCCCAGGCCTGGTGGGCCTTTGTCAGCGAGGGCTTGGGGTGTTGCCCTGGGTGTTGCCTCTGGGAGAAAACCTGAGACGTGTTTGCTTTCCCTGCAGGTGACTGGTGGCGCAGCCCTGCGGAACACAACACTGCAGTCACTGGGGCTGACCGGGGGCAGTGCCACCATCAGGTAAGGGCCGAGCAGCTACAGCTGGGGGTTTGCAGTTCCATTTAGTTAAAAAAAAGAAATGTGGTATCAGCTGGGTGCAGGGGCCATACCTGTAATCCCAGCGACTCGGGAAGCTGAGACAGGTTCACAAGTTCAAGGCCAGCCTCAGCAATTTAGTGAGACCTCATCACAAAAAAATAAAAATGGTGGAGCTCGGTGGTAGAGTCCCTGGGTTCAGTTCCTGCACAACAAAACAAACCTGAGTCTCAGAGGAAAGGAGAGGAAATGTGCAAAGTAGGAGAGGAGGTACCGGAGCTCAGAGGGCCACCCCTTCTTCCACTACAGCAGTAGATGGGGTGCACTCAGGGTGGGATGGAGAGGGTGGAAAAGGCCCATCTTCTGCTCTGTGGTGTCCACTCACTCTCTGGCTCCCCCAGGTTTGTCATGAAGCAGTGTGACTCTGCAGGCAAGCAGGAGCCTGGGGCCATGGGGAGCAAGACCCCAGGAAGCCCGGCCTCCTCCGCATTAGCCACCCAGGCCACCGGCGGCCCTCTGCTCCCCTTAAAATCAGAGGAGCTCAGCAGGGGTGACCTGAGCTGTTGGGATGATGCAGGGGCCTCGGGGACCAGCCTCACAGGCAGCTCAGAGCCAGTGGACGCTCAGGAGAAGCAGAGCACAAAGAAGCCCGTGCACGCCCCCTTCGTCCCTTTCTCTGGTGGGGGACGGCGGCTGGGGGGCCCTTCACAGACCTTGGGGTCTCCAGTTTCATCTCTGGCCAAGTTGCCCAAGTCCTTCTCCAGCCCTGGAGGTCCCTCCAAACCCAAGAAGTCAAGGCCTGGGGAGGAGCCCCAGCAGGAGGTAAGCGTATGGTGGCCTGGGGGGGCCTCGTGCTGGCAGGGGGGCTGCGAGCGTGGCCGTGTGCCCAGTGTTGGCTTGTTCTGTTGTGCTCTCTGCCCCTGCTGGGTGAGGTCCTCGTCAGGGTGTGGTCTGACGGGCTCCAGCAAGCCCACTGTCCATGCACCAAGTGTTTCTGTCAACCTGGAGCTGCCCCGTAGCTAGTCCACTTCCTCTGCATCTGTGCAGTGACCTGGAGAAGCTGCTGTCCACTCTCCTGCCCCGCTGGGAGGGTTTTTCTTTGGGGATTCAACCCAGCGGTGCTTAACTGGCTGCGCTACAGCCGCAGCCCTGGCGTGGGAAATCTCATCAGCTTCAGTTAAACTCTGCCAGGAGAGAACCTGTGAGGCAGCCAGGTCGGCAGCTGCTGGCCTGGGTGACCCTTTGATGTGCCTCCTCCCTGGTGATGGCCTTGTGAGGGGCAGCTTCCTATTGTACACAGCACGCCTATGGTCCTGTGACATTTGGCCACTTTTGCCTAAGAGTGTATTGTCTCAATTCTGGGGCCATCTTTGTGTTCCTGTGACTGGAGCTCTCACTTTTGTCCTTGGGTCTCATCGTCCTGCCATCCCAGTGATGCCCACCCCCACCACCTGAGAAATGGAAGGGGTCCCACCTGTTGGATCATACCAGGTGGGTGGCTGATGGTGAATGGTGGCCCCTGAGCGCCAGTTCCTACCCTGCCTGGGGCTGCACTTCTGCAGGAGCCACCACTGAATCCCGGTGGACCTTCAAGGAGTGTCAGTGTGCTCCTTCTGCCTCCTTCCCTTCGCTGCCCAGTGGCCCTGGCCAGTGGCAGCCATGGCAGCTCTTGAGCAGGTGACAAGTCTGCCCATCGATCAGCTCTTGCCTGGCATCTAGGCCTGGCACCTCCTGGACTCTGCAGCCAAGGTCGCGTGGCTTTCTTTAGTCTCCTTGGAAGGGTGGTAAGGCCAGTGTCCTCTCCAGAGCTACCGCAGTTCAGCCTGTGTGTGGCTCTTGCTTACCCTCGGGGTGCCACAAGGCCCCATCGGCCCCAGCAGTCACGGCCTCCTTGCAGATTTCCAGGATATGATGGGTTCTTCTCCCCCAGGGCTTGGTTCCAGGGAAGGTTCAGGAGTCTAGCTAAGCAGTCCTCTGTCAGGACTCGAGCTCAAGGCTGGCTTCTGGCTCAGAACTAGGGAGGGTCTCTCCCTCTGGCCAGCATCACCTGGAGCTAGTTGTGCCTGGTGCCCGTGGGCTGTGTCCTGAAGGAGGGAGCTCATTTGGAGAGGATGTTAGGTGCACCCTTTCTCAGCACGCAACTCCTGCCTTGGTGTTAGGGGCATAGTGGACACACAGCATTCTGGCCCTCAGAGCCTGACTGTGGGCCAGCTTGGTCTCACATTGTCACCCTGAGAGCCAGCTCCTACCCTGCCTGGGCCAGTGCATCTGCAGGCACCACCTCTGCTTGCCCCCTCATGTCTGTTCCACACGCTTCAGGGACAGGAGGAGAGCGCCTTCCTGAGATGTTGGTGTCCCGCCTGGGGGTGACCCGGCCTCTCCTCCACTGAAGCGGCTCTGCTCGCTCCTACGTGTGTGGATGTCCTGAGGGTCCACTTAGATTTTATTTGGTAAGAAAGATGCTGCTGCTGAAGAGACTTTGCTGCTGGTGAGTTTCCTGGATGATGGCAGCTGCCACAGGGTTCTGAGGGGGGACGTGAAATACAGTCATGAGATTCTTGGAGGGGCGTCTCATCCTAGTGAGGCCTGGCCTGGGCGTGCCCTGTGCTAGCCTGTCTGCCTGGTCGCGGGCTGACATAATCTCAGCTGTTGGTGCTGATGCTTGTGAGGTGGGACTTGCGGAGGGGGCAGTAATACTGTCGGCAGCTGGAAGGTGACTTGCCAGCCCCAGAAAAGTGGCCAAAGGGATGGGAGGGACCATGCCCTTCTTGCACCAGGAGGGAGCCACAGTGAGTCCCTGGGTAGGCCTGGGTGCCTGGCAGCTCTGCCTGGCTGATGCGAGGAGCTGCCCTGTTTGTGGGGACATCTCCCCAGGGCCTGTGGGCATTCGTGTGCTGCTGAGGGGCCCCGTGTGCTGTTGGGACAATGACTCCTCGAGCATGAGTTCCCCTGTGTCTCTCAAGTGTGTGGAACACAGATGTGTGGGCAGGGGACGCGCTCAGCCGTCCTTGGCTCAGAGGAAGAGCAGGAAGGTCCAAAGTGGTCGTGGAGCTGTCAGAGAAGGCCCAGACCTTGAAGGTGCCCACTCAGGCCCTGTGGAGGCAGGAGGGGGGTCTGCCTTGCCACTTAGCTGGATGCCCATAGCTACCACAGCACAGGGACAGTGAGCAGCAGCCCCCGGGGGCGGGCAGGCTCGTGGACAGGCCCAGGCGGAGAAGCCCCTGTCTCTAAAGTGCAGGAGAGAACAGCCACCTGCTCTTGTATTCTTCCTCTAAACAGCATGTTCTGGGGGGCAGGTGCCAGAGTGCTGCGTTAGGTGACATAGATTCTTCAAGGCTTCAGCCTTTGAGTCTCTGATTCCTGCTGTCTTCATTCATTTCTCAGGCCTCTGCAACATGGGCAGGGGCTGGGGGAGATTGTCTGCAGGAGGCTCAGCTTCTGCCCAATGTGCCCAATGTGGAGGCTCTTGTGTATTGTTTTAGAAGCAGAGAGGGGTGCTGGGCGTGGTGGCCACACGTGCAATTCCAGCCACTCTGGAGGCTGAGGAAGGAGGATCACAAGTTTGAGGCCAGCCTGGGCAACTAAGCCAGACCCTGTCTCAAAATAAAAATAAATACAAAATGAAAGGCTTGGAATGTAGCCCAGTGTGGTAGGGTGCCCCTGGGTTTAGTCCCCAGCACTGAAGAAAAAGGACAGGCCTCCGGGGCACATCTGTATCATCTGGAGCTCATGGCTCACCACCTTCTTCCCTCTGGTGTTGGCCTACTGTGGGTCGTGCCCTGGAGGCTCTGCCTGCATGCCCCCCACCGCCTGGTCCCACCCTCCCTGGTCCCCGGCCTATATTTGTTTTTTTGTTTTTTTGTTTTTTAATATTTATGTTTTAGTTGTAGGTGACAGAATATCTTTATTTTATTTTTATGTGGTGCTGAGGATCGAACCCAGTGCCTTATGCGTGCTAGGTGAGCACGCTACCACTGCGCCATAATCCCAGCCCCTGTATTTGTTTTTTAGGTGGATCCCAGGGCCCCTGTGTTGACTGCCCCACATTCTATGGTCAGACCCTTCCCATGGCATGTCCTCCTCCCCCAGCCAGGTGCCCTGCCCTTGTGGCTCCCGTACGCGCTGGCCAGCTATGCTCCCAGCACCTGGGCTGTGCTATGATGGGCGTTTAGTGTCTAGCTGATGACCATACTGAGCCGTGTGAGCTTCTCTTCTTACCTGGTGATGTCTTCTGCCCTGTTTACTCTCATTTCTTTGAGAAAGTTGCTTGTGCATCTGGATATTGGGGTCACATTGTCACCTGTCATGGCTATGGTGACCCGAGGTTGGATAGCACCTGCCGTCTGGTTGCTTAGACGCTTTGGCCTCTGCTCCCTGGTTTGTGCTTGCAGGGTCTCCGTGCCATTCCTCCCCAAGGCCACGGGGTAAGGTCCTCTTGGGATTTTCTTCTCTTGGCTCAGTGGCTGTTTCGCGCAGTGGTCTTCTGGGGCCGCCTCTGCAGTGTGCGGCAGGGTCTGGCTGGGTGCTGTGTGTCCTTCTCGTGCAGCCTCCTGCTGCGCTGTGTGCCAGTGGCCCTCCTCCCTGCAGCTCCATGCTGGTCCCAGACCTAGCTTGCCTCAGTGACTGTTACAGTGACTCCCCGACCTGTCTCTTCAAGGACTTTATTCTCTGAATACACACATCCTCGAGCCTTCCCCAAAAGTCACTGTGGCACACGTCATAGAATGCCTAGAGCCGCTCTCTTACTTGGGGAGCATCACCTCATCCTGGGCCTCCTGTGTCTTCCCACCAGCCTTCTGTCCTACAGAATTTGGTCAGTTTTTCCCCATGTGGACTTGGAGATTTCCTGGATACTTGGGATTGTTTCCATGGTGTCTAGGATTGTCCTGGTTCCAGCTAGGCTGTGACTGGCTCTTCATCGGTCCTGGTAGCCTGCCTTGGTTTCCACTGGGTCTTGGCAGTTAATGCCACTTGTGCCTTTCTCCTTTACATCTTTCCTCTCATCTTTGTCCTGGGTCACTTGTGTTGGGTGAATAGTAGCAACATGAGTGGATTTTAAGGGTGTCTGGATTTTAAAATGGTAGGGCTAGTTTTTCTTTGAGGCTGATGTATGATATGCCAAGCGTTTGTCTAGCCAAGGGTGTTGCTCTTCCTGACTTTCTGAGATTCTCCTTGTCGTGTGTAGGTATCACACACAGCTTTCCCTACATCAACTGAGGTATCTGCTTTTCCCATCAGTTCATACATGGCATGAAATTTTGGGTGGTGCTCGTGTCAAGCCATCCTTGCATTCTGGGTCCGTTCCCCTGCCACTGCTGTGTTCCGTTTTCAAGCATGGGGTTCATCTCCGTCAGCTAGGACTTGGCTCCAGACTAGACCCCTGTGTCCGTGTGTGAGGCAGACTGCTACTTTCTACCACTGTCTTTGCCGGCTTGGAAACTGAGGGTGTGCCCAGCACTACGGGCGGGTTGCTCAGAGCCCTGCCTTTCTGTCTGGAATGCAGTGTGTGCCCCGGGGTCGTCAGTGGCAGAAGGGCTTTGTTGCCTGCTGCGAGCTCTGTCGCTGTCTGTTGGCTGGGCACACAGACCTCCAGCCAGTGACTCAGCCTGGCTGTGTGGGGCCACGGCACAGCATCTCACCTCACCTCTGGGAGTGCTCGTCAGGGTCGGGTGGGCTTCTTGGCCTTTTAACTTAGCTCGGCCATCCCTGCCCTGGGCGCTGACTGGTGGCTTTTGGCCATGCATTGAAGCCCTGCAGCCTGGTCGCTCAAGTGCAGCTTCTGTGGCTTTCTCCATGGAAAGGGTGGTGGTGGCACCTGGGGGCTAGGGTGGGAGGAGGCAGGGGGGCCCTTGTTGCCTTTAATGTGGGCCAGGGGTCCCAGACAACCCAGGGTGGGACGCAGAGGGAGGAGGGTGACTTGGGCCCAGCTGTCTTAGGGGCCACGCCAGAGTGGGGCCAGGCATGCGTTCCTGCTGACCTGGGCAGCCTGCTGGACCCCCATGTTTAAGATGTTGGCAGCCTGGCTCCGGCTGGGGTTTGGGCACCCCCGTTGCCGCGGGCCTTCTACAAGCAGACCCTGCCTTTTTAAGAGACCTTCATGGCTGGACTGTATGCCCTGCTTCCTGTATCTAATGTCAAGGTGCCTGCTGATTGCTGCGGAGAGGGAAGGGCCGTGCTGGGCACATCCCCCTGCTCCTGCTTCCTGCCAGGGCCTGCTCTTGCCTCCGTCCACGGCTACGGGAGCCTCAGAAGCAAGCCTCACTCTTTGCTGGCAGGTGACTCTGGCCAGTGCACATTGACCTTACGGTTGAGGCCCACATGGTTAGTGTGTGCTGCAGCAGAGGCTGGTGTGTGGAGTCCGCCATCACGGGCCACCGCTGATGGTCAAGGAGCTGGTGAGTGCCTGCCTCACCTGCCTGCCCTCCCAGGCCAGCGCTTGCTCCTGCCTCCTGCCACCCACCTGGGAGCTGGAGGGCCCAGGCCAGCATCCTGCCTTGACAGCCCAGAACCTGAGCTGTCCTGGGTGTGTCTGATGAGTGGACAGGAGAGTGGGCATGGAGGAGGTGAGGGGGCCCAGGTCCCCGTTTGGGCTCATCCTGGTATGATGATGACCGGTGGGCTGGTCCTCCCCTTTGGGAACCCTGCTGATATCTGCCCTGTGAAGTCCCCAGGCTGAGGGGGCTGTCCTTGGCCTGTGTGGCTGGGTGAGCTGGTGCCAGGGTTCTGGCCACCTCAGGGCACTCCTCCTGGGGCAGGGCAATGGTCACAGCCCCTGGCTCTTTCTGTGCTCTTTCTGAGTGGGGCCAGGAGTGTGGAGTGTGTGTGTCTCTCTGTCCATGATGGGTCTAGTGCAGCAGGTGGGAACAGCTGGCCTGGCCTGCTGTGGTAGGTGTCACTGTCATCGACTGTTAATCCCAGGGCTGGCTGCAGGAGCCTGGGAGAGGGTGCAGGGAAGGGTGCTGGGGGCTTGGAGGAGGGTGCAGGGGAGGGTGCTGGGGGCTTGGGGGAGGGTGCGGGGGAGGGTGCTGGGGGCCTGGGGGAGGGTGCTGGGGGCCCTGGCGAAGGGTGTGGGGAGGGGGGCCCTGGGGGAGGGTAAGGGGGAGGGTGCTGGGTCTCTGCCCCCCCTTTGATCTTGAGGCGGCAGCTGATTGATTGTGGAGCACCCCCCTCACACACCTCCTGCCACTAACAGCCACACGCCCAGAGGGCGCAGGCCACATGTGTCTGCTCTGTGTCCCTCCTTAGTCTTGGGGGAGGGGACTGGAACAAGACACAGCTTTTTTTGGGGAACTTCAAAGGTACACTTTAGTAATCAAGAAGAGTTTCCAAGTTTCCCATTAATGCTTTGCCTGTGTGTGGTTTTTGGATTTAAATAAAGACTCAGAAGAAAGAGACAGGATAAAATACCGGCAGGTCCTCGCTGAGGCCGGGATGGTTCACAGACCCAGGCGGTTCCTGCCTTTGATGTCAGACATTAATTATTAGAAGGTAGTTTTACTGGCGATCAGAACCGGGCGCTGGGAGAGGCTGGGGCTGCCCGGCGCCCCCTGGCCCTGTCCTTTGAAGTCCCTCCATGGCCGGGAGGCTGCTGCACAGCTCTGTGCTCACCAGCCGGTCCCAGCAGACTCCCCCCACGCCTGTGGCCTCCCCAGCAGCTGCTGGCACAAGGTCTGGTCCTGATCAAAGGCCCCGTCCGGCAGGGCTGGCTGCCGCTGGCTGGCCTGCCCCTCCCCCTCGAGTCCTTTCTCAGTGCCTGCCTCACCCTGCTGGCCTTTGCTGGGCTGGAAGGAGCTTCTGGGACATGGGGATGTGAGGTCATTGTTGTCCAGCTGGGTGAGACCATCCCCCCACTTCTAGAACCGTGCTGGCTGGGCAGGGGGGGCTGCTGTCCCTGACAGCAGGTGCTCTCTGAGGGGCTGGAGTCCAGTGCCACTCTCCCTTTCTCAGCCCGGGGGTCCCTGCCCTTCCCCATGGGCTGGCCTGGCCCCTGCTGTGCTCGGTGGGTGTTTGTGGACCATCCCCACACTGGGAGGGCCAGACCCAGCTCTCCTGAGAGCCTGAGGCCATGCCTTAATTGGTACATCCCCTGAGGTTGGCTGGCCGCTGGCTCAGTGGCATTGTGGGTGCTGGTTGGGTCTTGGCTGCTCCTGGAGCTTGGTGGCTGGCAGGTGCTGTCCCTTAGTGAGTTCCTTGAGGCTGGTGCCCCCTGTGTGTTTTTGTTTTGTTTTGTTAAAAACCTTTATTTTATTTATTTATGTGTGTATTTTGTATGTGGTGCTGAGGATCGAACCCAGTGCCTCACGCGTGAGGGGCAAGCGCTCAACCACTGAGCCATGACCCCAGCCCCCCTGTGTGTGTTTTGATGGACTGACCCTGCAGAGCCAGGACCCCACCAGGCACTACCAGCCTGTTCCGGGAGCTTCCGTCTTGTGTGCGTGCCCTGCCCTTCCTGGGCTCTTAGTAGTTGCTGGGCTTGGCAGGCCCTGTGGGTGAGGAGGCTGCTGTGGCCTGTGCTTGTGTTTGCCCTCTCGGGTTGGTAATGTGCCCTGTCCACACGGAAGACGCTTTGCCCCAGGTATGCAGGTGCCGCTGGTCAGGGCTGGGCAGCACTGTGCTTTTCTTTTCTTTTTTTCTTTTTTTTTTTTTTTTGTACTGGGGATTGAACTCAGGGGCACTCGACCACTGAGCCGCATCCCCAGCCCTATTTTGTGTTTTATGTAGAGACAGGGTCTCACTGAGTTGCTTAGCGCCTCGCCGTTGCTGAGGCTGGCTTTGAACTCACGATTCTCCTGTCTCAGCCTCCCTAAGTGCTGGGATTACAGGCTTGAGCCACCGCGCCAGGCTTGTGCTTTTCTTTTGAAGAGATCATTCTCGTTCCCTTGTGGCATCAGTAACTTGTATTCCCGTAGAAAAGTAGGACAGTTAGGAAAGCCCAGAGGAAGATGGGAATGCCCCAGCGTGCCCACGGAGCTCCCTGCTGCCTCGGTGTGTCGGAGCACAGGTGTGCGGTGCTCCGGTGCCGGGGTGCACCTTCCTGTGTCCGGGGGCCCTCGCCGCCTCCAGCAGGGCCTTGTGGAATTCTGTCCCCTGGCCTCCCAAGTGCTGCGCGTTGCTTGGCTCTTGGGTGGCCATTCTCTTGCCAGGTGGGGTTGTTTTGCAGGTATTTGCAGCTTATCAGACCTTCAGTGGGTCTGGGGCATTTGTGGGGCTGGAAAGGGTAGGAGAGGCCCTGGATGGTGGTGTCGTCCGTCCCTTGCCTCCCGCTGTTTTTCTGTGTGCCGGGGTGAACCAGGGTCAGGGGACATTGTGGCATTGGGGAAGAATGCTCTGAGCTGACCACCCTGAGGGCAGCCTCCAGAGGTGTGCCAGCTGCACAGGCAGCTCCGGGTGTCTGAGGCCAGTGTGTCCTGGGTGGGGTGGGGCTGGAGAGCCCACGTGTCTTCCAGCAGAAGGTGCGGGTGCCAGGCCTCCTCGGGGCCTTGTCCCTGCTGCTGACCTGCTCTGGCCCTCTCCTTGGCTGTGTGCCAGCGAGCACGCCAGGCTGCGGTGCTGTCGGTGCCTGCCCGGGCTGGGGTCAGGGGCCATCTTCCTGGAGGCGTTTCGTGGCTGAGGCCTTGCTTGCTGCTGGGGCTGTGAGCAGTGTTCCAGTCTGCGCCGACGCTCTGCCTCTCCAGAGGCAGCTGTGTGCAGTGTGCACACTCCAGGCCACGCAGGTGGCACCTTGCCCCTCGGTGTCGCCCCCGAGCCTGGGCCCAGGGCACAGCCACCACCCACTGTGCTGTCCAGAGCCTTTGGTGGTGTCCACGCGCCCTGCCGCCCCCTTCCTGAGGGTGCCTGGCCCTGTGAGTAACACGGGAGGTTTGGCCTGCAGCCCTCTCGAGTGATTCATCTAAGCTCAGCCTCAAGGGGAAACGCTCCACATTCCCTCTCGCCAGAGCCCCGCCTGGCAGGGAGCGGAGGGAGAGCATGAGGGGACCCGAGTCTGAGGACTCCTTGCGGGAAGCTGGGCTCTGAGAGTGAGGTGGCCTCCAGGCAGTTTACAGGTGTTCTCCATCATGTCCTGGCCATAGGACTGGACGCCCACCAGACCCCTGCACACCTGATCCTGTGCTGGGCCTGGCTGTGTGAGGCCTTCCCATCTGGGTTTTCCCTCCTAGCACAAAGGGGTTGGACAGGAAGTTGGTGTCCTTGGAAGCTGACTGGCTCTGGGGTGGCCACTGCATCTGCACTGCCAGCTGGCCTGGGGTGGCTGCATCTTGTCTACCCTCAGGCTGGACGTTGCCCACAGAGGTACCCCATCCTCCCCAGGGGCTCTCGGTCCCTCCTGAGTGGCTTTTCTGCCTTCCCTCCAGGCTGGCTGGGAGTCCTTTGTCACCAAGTTTGTGGACAGCTGGGGGCCACCTGCCTTCTGCTCTGCTTGACCCCTCCTCATTTTCCTCCTGCCACCTGGCCTCCTTTCTGATTTCTTTCTCTGTGGCCTCACTGGAGGCTGTGGCCTGGAAGTCTGCCTGGGCTCTGAGTTTGCAGGAAACAAGGTTCCCTGGACAGCCTTCATCGAGGGGTTCCCTCCCAAGTGTGAGGTTCCCAGCCCATGGGCTGCAGGAACCTGGCCACCCCGGAGCTCCTCCCTGCTGTGCCAGCTGCGTGCTCGCGCACTCTGGCCTCAGCTTCCTCACCCATCACGTGGCAGTCATCTCGCCCCAGGCTGCAGGCTGTTGTGAGGATTTGGGGAGCCCAGCACACAGGCCTCAGAGCTGGCCCCTGCTGGCCCCGCTGTTTGTCCTCCTGCCCCACCTCTGGCTGTAGCACCTGGGTAGCAGCGAGGGGACCAGGCCTCCTAGCACAAAGGGGTTGGACGGGAAGTTGGTGTCCTTGGAAGCTGACTGGCTCTGGAGTCCAGGCCAGCGCACGTTCTCGGTGGAGGTGCTAACGTCCGGGAGCTTCTTGGAAGCCTGGAGCAGCACTGAAGAGTTGACCTATGGAAGCCAGCTGTCAGGAGTGCTGAGAAGGTTGCGGGCTCCGTCCCTCGGCCTCCCTCCCAGCACCGAGGTGCCTGTGGACCTGCGACCTCCCACAGGGCCCAGGTCTGGAACACATTCAGGGGGTGGGGACTTGGATCAGCCCTGTGTTGGTTAGGTTTTTGTTTCTGTGCTCAAAATACCCGCCAAGACCCACTTGGAGGAGGAAGTGTGTTGTGACTCGTGGTCCCAGAGGTTCAGTCCGTGACTGGCCAAGCCCTTCGCTCTGGGCCTGAGGCGAGGACGCGTGGGGCATGCGTGGAGGAAGCAGGCTGCTCACGCATGGCACCGGGGAGGGCCAGGGCAGCCCTGCGGCATCTCTCCAGCCACGCCCACCTGTCGCAGTCACCATGTCACAGTCACTCATTCCAACTAGGATGGCCTGGTGAGGCCGCAGCCCACAGTCCAGTCACTGCACCTCTGATTAGTAGTATTCCTGCGTTAATGAGCTTCTGGGGAACCCTCATGTCCAAGCCCTAACGAGCTCCTCACCGGCCTGTCAGATGCTCCAGGAGGTGGGCAGGGTGCAGCTGCAGGACATGTCGCTGAGCCAGCTGCCCTTGAGAGAGGTGGTCAGATTGCTTGGCGGCAGAGGGACGTTTCCAGGACGGGCTGTGGGCACCAAGGCGCGACTGCTGCAAGCCCTGGTTTGAAGCTGGTGTGGGAGGGCCCTGTGCTCCCCGTGGAGGTGCGCTCCTGGAAGCACCTTCGCGATTGGGAACAGATGGCGAAACATGGATGTCCACGCGAGGGCGTCGTGTCCGCCAACTCTCTGTGGAGTTTTCATCACCTAAAATAAAGATCTGGGGCCTGCCTGTCACTTCACACCTTGGATCTCCCACTCCTGCCTCCAGCTGGTTTTGACCGTGGTGACACGATTCTGCAGGGCCTGGGCCACTTCTGCCACAGTTTGGGCCCAGAGATACGTGAGACAAACCAGCCTGGTGCTGTGTCCCTTCCAAGGGTGAGAAACTGTCCTCTGGACACCACGGGAGCCACCTTGGCTTCAGAGGCATCTGAAGTAGGTGCTCTGGGATCTGCCCACCCCACTGGCCCTGCAGCCTCCTGGACAGTCCCTCCTTGGTGGGAGACCATCACACCAAGCCCCTGGGGCTCTTCTGAAGGTTCGCCTCTGCCACATCTCTGGGCACCTCCTGCCCATGTCTTTGCCTGTGGCCACCAGGAGCTCTTCCAGTGGTCTGGAGCCCTCTCCCAGCCTCAGCCAAGAGGAAGTAGGGATTTCTGCAGCCCTCCCAAAACAAACTGGAAGGGAGAGGAGGAGGGGTGCTTGCGTGTGCCGCCTTCCCACCGCCCTCAGCACCGGGGCTCCAGGGCATCTCTAGCTTCAGCGTTGTCCTGGCAGAGGTACAGCAGAACCTGCCTCTTGCTCTGTCGGCACCAGCTGGGAGGCTGCCTCTGGACATCAGGTCCTCCTGAAGGCCCCTGCTCAATCCTCCAGCGTGCACCTCAGGCCTCCCCCACACAGCAGGCCTGGCGGTCCCCACAGTGCCACCATGGACTCTCTTCTGGGTGTCTCATCCTTAGATCTGTTCATCCAGAACCAGTCCTGCCGCCTGCCTGGGGTAAGAGCCGGGTGCTGGGCAGAGGGCCTGAGTGAACCGAGCCGGGGCACTCAGCACAGCACTTGGCATGCTTGGTCCTCCCTGGCCCTGAGGTCAGCTGCTGGGATGGCCGCCTGCGATGGCTTCTCCACTCTCCGTGCGTTCTTCGGCTTCTCTCACTGCCATTCAGTGGTAGAGTGACCTTTCTTATCAGCCCAGCCACAGAGGTCACCAGTGCTCATGGAGGCCTGGGAGGGCAGCCCCTGCACAGCTGCTTGTGCAGCTGCGCCTCACCCGGCCGGCCCCCACGGGCACCTTGGCCCGTGGCCCTTGAGTTCCAGCGCTGCTAGGGGCCTGGGAAGCCTGTCCATCCTGTTGTTCTGGTCCTGAGCAGGGCAGGACGTTGGGAGGGAGCGGTAGGAGTCCAGCGTGGGTCCAGAATAAGAGCTGTGTCAGTTTTGTTCTTGGAGGGAAATGCGGTGCCTGCAGCATGAGGCAGGTGGCCCCCCAGTGAGAACCGCAGCTTGGGGTGGTGATGCACCCAGGTGTGCATGTGTGGCCTTTGCAGGACCCGAGGATGGCACGTCCTTCTTGGGCCTGGCCTGGCTGCCCTCTGAGCTCTGCTGTGCTGTGGAGCTCTGGGCACGGGCCCGTCTGAGTGGTCAGTCTTGGTGTGCTGCTGTCACTGTTACCTGCCTGCTGCACTCAGTGTGCACTCAGCTCCCTGGGGCTGGGCTGGTGCCTCGTGAGGAGGCGCTGGATCAGGCCACCAGAGAGTCTGCCTCTTAGCTTGTGGCTTGAAGGCCATATCCACATCAGGATCTCAGCCTGGACTGGCCGTCCCTGGACATGGAAGCCCCTGGCTCTGGGCACATCCATGTCCTGCCTGCCCTCTCTTGGGGGCCCGCTGGGCTCATGGCCCTGTGGAATGCAGACATTGGCCATGGGGCAGCCTGGTGCCTGGCAGTTTGTGAAGAGCTCGGGTGTAAGACTGCCTGCAGCTGCTGCAGCAAGACTGTGGCTTGGAAGGGGCAGCCCTTGGAGCCTTGGTCAGCCACCTGTGGGTCCCTGCCCAGGCCTCAGCCAGCTCCTCCTGGCCGCTCCGCCAGGGCTGTGACCCAGGGTAGAGGGGCTCCCTGGCTGCAGCCCTTGGATGAGGCATGACATAGATACATGATTGGTGTGCCACAGGGACCTGGCATCCATGCACGGGGGCTGGGAGTAGCCCTGAACAAGTGTGCATCAGGCTGTCGCACAGTGGGTGTGTTGAGGGTACCGGTCCCCAAATGCTGTGCAGGGCTGGCCAGCCTGAACCTGGAACAACGTCCTCAGGGCCATGGGACCAGGGCTTGGCCCAGCTCCTTGAGGGCTGCAGGAAGGGAGGAAGGAGATGCCAGTTCCCAGCGCCTGCCAATCCCATCCCCAGGTGTTGGAGGAGTGGGAAGGGGTCCCCAGACCAACTTGGGGACCACAGCGGGCCTTGAGGGATGAGGCAGGAGCAGAGGGTAGTTTCCTGGGGCCACCTGCTCTCGCTGACATCTCTCAGTTGTTTTGTGGGGGGAGAGCAGGACCACTATGGGCCCAGATGGCCCAGCTGGGCACCTTGGTCAAGCCCAGCTCTGTGGGGTTGCCTGTGCCCCCAGGAGGTGTCCTACCCTCCCAGCACCACAAATGGAGTGGGTCTGCCTTGTAATTTTCATTGCCGTTGATGCCAATTAGGAGTGACGCTGTCCCTTCCTCTGTCCCCAGGGTGGGCAGAGGGAGGGTTGGCTCGTTCCCCAAGGGAGGGCGAGGTGGAGTCAGCCTGGCCCTGGGCTGTGGCTGAGAGGGCAGTGGGGGCAGCTGCTGGGGTTTTTGCCAACACTCTAATTTGGTGGCTGTCACTGCCCCTTCTCTCCATGGAGCCCCTGACGTGGCCAAGAACGGGGGTGTTGCTCCACAGTGGGTTCCTAATCTTGGGGTTCCCCTACCGAAGCAGAAAGTATGTGAGGGGCAGCTTGAGTTCGCCCTCACCCACTCCCCTAGTTCCTGTGGGGAGTGCTGGTGCCCACCCTGGCCTGAGCTACACTGGAGGGTCACAGGCCCTGCTGGGGAGCAGGATCAGGGTGGTGGTGTGGATCGGGGGTGTTGAAGGGGCAAGAGGGAGGGGCTCCAGCCCTGGAAGAGCGGTCTGGGGCTTGTCCCCTCGTCCACTGCTCCAAGTTCTGCCCTGGCCCTGTCCTGGCAGGTGGGCTGGGAGGGGTGGCCAGAAGCTTGAGAATGCATGGTGGTTCCAGCTTTGGGGGCCAAGAACCCCCAGGAAACCAATGTCAGCTGAGGCACTTTGCCCCTAGCCTGTGGACCGAGACCCTGTGGTGTGCCACCCTGACCTGGAGGACCTGCTGCAGGCCTGGCCAGCAGAGCTGCCTGATGAGTTCTTTGAGGTGACTGTGGACGATGTGAGGAGACGCCTGGCCCAGCTCAAGAGTGAGCGGTGGGTGCCTACCCAGCCACACGGTGTCTCTTTCCTCCACGGGTCTCCTGAGCGGGTTCTGCCTCTGGCTGCGAGTCCTGTCTGCCCTGCCCAGGGTGCAGAGGGGCCGCCAGGATGGCCACTGCCCAGGTCCTGGCACCCGGGCGCACCCTCAGCACACCTGGGGGGTGCTAGAAATCCACTGCCCCTGAGGGGTTCTAACGGGGAGAACTGGACTTCCCACCCCTCTTGCTACAGGAAACGCCTGGAAGAAGCCCCCTTGGTGACCAAGGCCTTCAGGGAGGCTCAGATGAAAGAGAAACTGGAGCGCTACCCAAAGGTATGGTGGGCGGGGTAGAGGAGCGTCTGCACAGGGGCCTCCTGTGGCTCCCGAGCAGGGACATCTCAGCATGTGGCCATGACGTGCCCCTGCATGCCACCAGGGCTCATGAGACATGCTGACCGGTGCTAGTGGAAGATGGTAGCCCTGTGGTCCGTGGTCCGTTGCCTGACCGGCCATGCTACATTTTATGAAAATCCTTTTCCGTGGTGCTAAAACCACAGGTTTCAAAGCAAACACCTGTTCTTTTAGCACGCATGTGCACACAGGCTTGACCATCCTCATCCCCAGCCTGTGATTCCGCTCTGCTAGACTGGTGTCCAGCCAGGGTGGGGGCAGCTGACACTACCTGGGTTGGGGCCGAGTGGGGGCATCTCCTCGTGCCAGGTCTGAGGTCAAGTCCCTGATAGCCATCCCCTTGCCCTGGCTTAGGTGGTTCTGAGGGTCCTCTTCCCTGACCGCTACATCCTCCAAGGCTTTTTCCGTCCTAGTGAGACAGGTACGTGGCCCTGCTGTGGAGGGGAGGGAAGTGGGGACCCTCTGAGCCCCTTTCTACAGACAGAAGGCTCTGAGCCCGGGCCTGGCTGAGGGAACCTCGCGTGCTCCTGTCTGTCCAGAGTGTGCCAGAAGGGTGGGCTCAGGGCTCACCTTGGAGAAGGGCTCCAGGGGCCTTCAGTGCCTGACCTTCCCAGAATGGCTGGGGCAAGGCGGCACCCCAGCCTCTGAGGGATCCTCCCCCTGGCCTCCCCCTCACCCAGGGGGATGGGTGAACAAGAGTCACGGGATCCTCTAGGCCTGGCCAGGCACGCAGCTGGGAGTGAATGGGCCTCCCCTGCAGCAGGGCCCAGTAGTGGCCTGCATGGTGGTCCAGCCAGGCTGAGCATCAGGATGCTGTAGAGGGAACAGAGTTGAAATTCTCACTCCTCCTTGGCCTCTGCCAAGAAGGTGGGAACAGAATCCAAGTTGTGAGGACCAGATCCCCAGGGTGACTCCACAGTCACAGCCGACTCCACAGCTGGCAGGGCCTCCGGCATTGGGTATAGAAGGGTGGACCCTGAAAGCGGGCGTGTGGGCCTGTCCTGAGGAGCCCTCTGCCCCCTCCCTCCTGAACAGTGGGGGACTTGCGAGACTTCGTGCGGAGCCACCTGGGGAACCCCCAGCTGCCGTTTCACCTGTGTGAGTGCCTTCTCCTGGCTCTGCCTACTCCTTACCCTCCCCGTTTCCTGTGTCCAGGCCTGGACATGTGTCCACCTCCCCTCCTTGTTTCTTTCTTTTTTCTTTGGTACCGGGGATTGAACTCAGGGGCACTCGACCACTGAGCCACATCCCCAGCCCTACTTTGTGTTTTATGTAGAGACAGGGTCTCACTGAGTTGCTTAGCGCCTCACTATTGCTGAGGCTGGCTTTGAACTCGCGATTCTCCTGTCCCAGCCTCCCTAAGTGCTGGGATTATAGGCTTGCGCCACTGCGCCCGGCTCCCTCCCTGTTTCTTGTAGAAACCGTGCAATCTGCAGCTGGCCCACCAGCTTTCGAGGGCCCGGGTCAGTGCCCGTCAGTGTCATGGCTGGACCTGGGGGGAGGCAGGAAGGAGTGGGAGGTGGGAGGAGATTCTGAGTACCCTGAACCCCACTTTGTGGCCCAAACCACAGGGAGAGGCCAGTGGCCCAGGGAGAGCTACATCAGGGTGGGTCTGCCCTGGCCCCTCGCGCCCCTCACCCAGCTTCCACAGAAGCGGAGGAGGGGCTGGGAGCCCTGCGGACTCGTTTCCTCATGGCGCCTTCTCTCCACAGTCGTCGCTCCCCCCAAAACCGTCCTGGGTGACCACACGCTGACCCTTTTCCAGGTACTGCCTGCCTTGCTGGGGGTGCTGCTGGGGTGGCCACCGGGAGGGCAGAGGCTGCGCAGGGCGAGGCCTGCGGCAGGGAAGGAGGGCCCTGGCAGGCCCACAGCGGTAATAAAGCCTCTTAGAGCCGGGAATTCAGAGCGAGCAGTGTGGCCTCTGAAGTTGTTTCTGACAGGGCTTCCAACCTCCTCCGCTTCCTGCCTGGCCCCAGGGCTGGGGTGGGCCTGCCTAACTGGCTGGCCAGCCGTCCTGAGCTGGGGCCATCAGGAAGGTCCTGGCTCTTCGACTGCTGGGTAACACCAGCCCCTTGCCCAGTACTTGGGTGAGGAAGGGCCCTGGCAGGGCTGGTTGGAGCCCTTGGCTGGAGGTGGCTACCTGAGAGGGACTGGGGACCTGGGCTGGGGGGCTCTTGCCAGCCTGTATTCCTGCCTTCGCCTGGGCTCAGCTTCTGCCCTGGTCCCCGACTGGCCTCTGATGGTCTGCCTGCCACTCCCTGCCACCCACCCCTGTAGGTCCTGGCGCTCCCGTGCCCTGCCCTGCTGCCTTGCAGAGCCAGAGGGATGAATGTCCTGTCCCTCGCCCCTGGGAGAGCAGCTGCAGCCTCCCCAGCCCCTCTGGCCTAATAGTTTGCTCTTCAAAGAATCTTCAGATATTTTAATTAACAACAGAGGCAGCCCAGAGGCCTCCGCAGAGGTCTGGGTCGGGGTGACGGGCTCTGCTGGCCGTTGGGGTGAGAGGGGGCACAAGGCTGGCAGGCGGCTGGAAGCTCACCAAGCCTCACCCGCAAGTGAGGGTGTGGAGGTCCGGGCGCCAGCCCGTGGTGGCGTAGGCCCCTCTGGGCCCGCAAACCCCAGGCGCCCGGCATTTCCCTCTGCACCCCTCCCTGCTTTGCTGGCCAGCCTGCCGATAAACATGGAGTTTGGAAGATGCTTTGGGATGGCGGGCTGGTGTCCAGCTCCCCCGCCCCTGTTAGGAGGCTCCCCGCCGGGCCTCAGGCCCCTCCAGTCCACCATCCTCCTGCTTTAATGGTGACACTGCTCACCACCAGCAGCTGTCTCCTTCCATTAGTCAGCTGGGCCTCAAGCCTTAGGGCCTTACGAGGGGTGGCATCCATGCCCGCCCTCGTCAGAGCTGGCCGGGCAGAGGGAAGGAAGCCTGCCTCCTTCCGGCGGCTGAGCTGGTGGCGGCAGTGCGCAAGCCGCAGTTGTCATGTCTCTGGCAGGGGTGCACTCTGACCGCCTGCCTCCTGGGGCCATGTGCCCAGCCTGCTTCAGAGAGTGATGGTGTGAGGTGCTTGTGGGAGACACCACTGGCCTAGGACAGCCGAGGTTTTCCTGAGAGAACTGGTCAGGAGTAAGGACGAGGACCAGAAGAATGGGAACAGGCGAACCTGTCCCTTGGCCTGAGCACCTGGTGCAGGTGCTACCCTGAGCCAGGGTCCTCAGCCCCCCACCGCACCCTGGGCCCTCACGTGAGCTCGTGGCTGCCCTCGAAGTGTGGAGGAGTCACAGCTCTCCTGGCGCCCTGTGTTCGGGGCTGTTGTTCAGCTGCTGCCCGTCTTTCCTGATGTTCCTGCCATCCCCCCCATCTGAACCCTCAGTTGTCCCCAGGTCTTGGGGGTATTGGTTTGAAGGTCGTGGTCAGACCCCCTTCTCTGTGGGTCTGCCAGGGTGGACAGGTGGGACTAGGCCAGGGCCTGGCTACTCAGCCAGTGCCCAGCTCCGGGAGTGGGTCAGAGCGGCCCGCAGGGGCTGTTGGTGGACAGATGGTGGGATCCCCTTTCTGCTGCCCTGTTTATTTGGCTGGCCTTTGTTCAGTCAGGACTCGAGCCCCGAACTGGTGGGCAGGAAGGCCTGGTGCGGAGGCTGGCCCAAGGGGTCTGGAGGGCTCCGCTCCAGGGAGGATTCCTGCCCCAAGGCCTCAGGCTTGTGGCCCCGGGCAGCCCTGCTGTTTGCCCTGTCTCCAGGTTGAGAGCAGAGGAGACGCGGGGTGGAGGTTTCCCAGCCCAGACTCCAGCTTGCCAGGAGGAGTAAGCAGCCCTTAGGGTCCTTGTAGCACCCCTCGCCTGGGTCACCCCAGGGCATTAGCCCACAGGAAGCAAGTGAGCCCGTCACAGACTGCATGGCCCTTCCCCTTGGAAGGCATAGCCCACTGCCCCTTGGGTGCAGGTAGGCCCTGGTAGCACCTGCCACCTCTGAGGAGGCAGGCACACGGCGTGCTTAGGGTGAGGCTGCCTTCCTGCTGCGCGGCTCTTTGGCCTGAGCAGGAGGTGGCAGTCGATGGGGCAGCTCCTGGGGTCCTGGAAGGCAGGCACCTCAGGCTTTCTCGGGGGCCCAGCTGGAGGCTTCCATAGGTGGGAGCCCTGGGCCTAGCCCCACCCCGGGCCCTGACCAGCCTCAGTGCCGCCCAGCAATGCTGGTTGTCCTGCCGGCAGCTCCCTGCAGCTCCCGTCCCTCTCCTGGTCCTCCTGGTCTCGACTGCCCCTCTGCACAAGCAGTTCCAGGTGAGGGCCCTGCCTGAGGGAGCTGTATGGTCCCCCGGCAACTTCCAAGGGAGCCCCCTTAGCTGGGGTGTGAGCAGATGCCAGTGCTGATGGGGTGGGCTTTCCAGATGTGCCTGCAAGAGTGGGGCTGTGGCCTGTGTGTGAACCCTGGCCAGGCCCCAGGGGGACATGCATTTTGGGTATGGAGGTGGGCCAGCCACATGGAGGCTCATAGTAGGGCAGGAGCCAGCCATGCTCCACCAAGGAAGGCTCCCCATTTCCGGTGCCTCTCGGGTTCTGGGTGGCCCCCACCCAGGCCACCTCTTGGGCTTTGATGCCGCCCCACAGTTGGGTTTCAAAGCATCCACCACCCTTGTTAGTGTCCCTTGCTGCCTGCTGGAGGCTGAGGTTTGAGCACTGCTAGGCCCGGCCTTTGATGCCTACTCTTATTAATCTTTTAAGGTCCCCCAACCCCACCCACCCAGCAAGCCCAAGGCACTCCCAGCAGCTTGGAGCCACAGGCAGAGAACACCCTCGACTGGCTGCTATAGCTTTTCCAAGAATATAGCTGGGCCAATGCCTTGGCCCCCGTCAGACTCAGGCCTTGTCATTGGGGCCCAGCCCCCTCCTTGTGCAGAGGCCCCAGAGGAAAGGAGGTTGAGACACCGTGATGTGACTGGCAGCTTTCAGGCCTCTGCAGCTGTGATGCTCTCGGACCATGTGCCCAGGGCGTTAGGGAGGCAGGTGGCTCTGTACCCATCGTGTCCCCACTGGTGCCCAAGCCGTGAGGCCAGTCCCTAAGCAGGAGCCCTGCGCCTCCTGCCTGCTCCTACATTGGTGCAGGGCTCCTCTGGGCTCCAGAGCATTTGTCACCCTTATTTGAGTGGACATCAGGAGCTCAGGGCCACTGGCAGCTTGTGCCCTCTTGGCTTACCAAGGGGGATGCTCTGCCTTGGCTGGGGCACTCAGCCTGGGACCCCAGCACTACTTGGCTCTGGGAGCCAGCTGCCCACCTTCAAGCCCAGGCCTGCCTCCAGGACACGGCTGTCTCCCACGGGGTCTGAGTACATCCTCTCAGCCCAAAGGAGATCCCCCTGCCCAAAGCCCCCCACTTTGGGGGGCAACACCAGGTACGGGGGTGTGGATGGTCAGCAGGGAGGGATAGGCCCCGTCTCCACCATCTCTCTTCCTAGACAGCAGCAGGTTGCCCTGCCCCGACATCCTGGGTCCCCTGACCTGGTGGGCCTTGAAGCTGGCCCTCAGAGGGCTGACTGCTTGCCTTGCCGTGGGCAGAAGGGTGGGAGGGAGGAAGCGGGAGTCACAGATACGAGCGCACTTCCAGATGGGACTTGGGACTGTCCTGTGGAGTCCCTGTGCACACTGGGCAGGCTGCTGCCGGGAGGAGCTGTGGCCATCTCAGCAGCCCCTGTGCAGCCCGAGGCCCCCTCCTCTCTGCAGGCAGACCTCTTCCCTGCTGCCCTGGTGCACTTTGGAGCTGAAGAGCCAACTGGTGAGTGGGAGCCCAACTTGCTTTACCATGAAGCCAGCTTATCTGATGCCCAGCGCAGGAAGCCCTGGAGGGTGTTGAGTCGGGGACCTGGTGTGGATCTCTGCCAGGGCACACTCCCTCCCAGAGCTGAGTGGGTGGAAGGCGAGGGAGTTTCCAAGGGGCTGAGGGGAGGCTGTGCGTCCCACAGGCCTCTACCTGGAGCCTGGGCTGCTGGAGCACACCATCTCCCCCTCTGCAGCGGATGTGCTGGTGGCTAGGTAAGTGCCCTGGGTGCAAGGGTCTCCTGGGCAGTGCCAGCCACCCTGACCTCGGTCTCTCATCCCAGGTGCATGTCCAGGGCCACCAGGTCTCCCCTGCCACTGCCAGCCCCTGGCCCTGTGCCTCTGGAGTCTGAGCCAGCTGCTGAGGAAGGGGCACTGGGACCCCCTGGACCTCTCCCCGGGGTAGTGCAACCCATGAGGAGGAACCCGGGCAAGGTGCCCAAATGGCTGAGGCTGCCAGGTGCTGGTGGTGGGCAGGCAGGGCTGGCAGGGCTGGCTGGGCTGGGTGGGCAGGGATCCCAGGACCCACGGGCATCCTGTGTTTGTGCTGCAGCCGGCAAGAGGTGAGAGCTGCCTTCCGAGAGCTGCAGGGCCCGGCCCTACCCCACCCCAAGCAGGAATAAAGATGCGTTTCTCCCGAGGCCCCCTCGTCCTTCCTGCAGCACAGGCCCAGCAGGCCTCTTCCCGCTCGCTCACCACTGCAACCAGGCTGGCCCCAAGAAGAGCTCTGCTGTCCCCTGCAAAAGGTCTGGGCAGGCCAGAGCCCTGGGCTCGATGGCTTTCTCCCTGTTGCCACCTAATTGATCTCGATGTGCTGCTAGGACAGGGGGAGAAAGTAGGCTACTGCCCCCCCCCCCCCCCCCCCCCCCCCCCCCCCCCCCCCCCCCCCGGGCTGCCCTGGGCAGGGCCTGGCATGCGGGCTCCTGGCGACCAGTGACTGTGCAGCCAGCTCCAGCACTCTCACTAGTCGGAGCCCTGGTGTCACCACCAGCCAGCCCCTCCCCGCAGGTCTGCTGACCTGCATGGACCCGCCTGCTGAGGGCACAAGAGCTCAGCAGTCCTGCGTGCCCAGCTCTTCCTTGGGTCAGTGGGGCTCACTCCCAGGCCAGCTCCTGCCTCCAAAGGTCCTCCCAAGTCTACCCCGGCCCCCCTAGACCTGAAACCCACAGCTTCTGATTCCAAGACCAAGAGCCCAGGAGCCAGACCTGATGCTGAGTGCCCAGTGTTGTGACAAAGCAACAAGGAGGGGACTCCGTGCTGCTGGGGCAGGGACAGAGGTCCTGTGTGCCTCCTGAATTATGGCACCAGTGGAGCTAGCTGGCCATGGTCTCAGCATAGGGACCGCCAGACCTCCTGCATGGGGCCACACAGGACTGCGCTGCTGAGGTGGGCAGTGGGTGTGGCCTGCAGCTGACCTGCACTCTGCCTGTCTCTGCTTGGGGCCAGTGGCTGGGCAGGGATGGGGGAGGCCCTTTTCCATTTCAGCATGGCCTTGGAGTAGGTATGAGACCTGGGAGCATCTGGTCTCTGGGCCCCTCTCACCCTGTGCGTCCTGGTCCTGCCTATCGTCAGTGGGCCCAGTGGCCTGAGGCCAGCACACGCTCCTGGACATGACTGCCTGCTGGTTGCAGCTGCTGTGGCCTGTGAAGGGAAGAGTGTGCTGAGAGCTGGCTGAACGTGTTGGGGCTCTGGGTCGTGGCCTGGCCCAGTCCCTGGCGGGCAGCGCGCCATTTGTGGCCCACCCTGTCCTTCTTGAGGGTTGTGGTTTCACTCTGCCATCAATGGATGGAAGGGGACATGCAGAGAGTCTGTGGCAACCTGACCTCGGGTGATCAGTGGCATCGAGCAGGCAAAGCCTGGGAGAAGAGATGCTGGTTTATTGGTGTTGCTCTGTAAGAGAGTTACGGCTCAGGGAGGTGTCCTGTGGCGGGGGAACCTGCGGTCAACAGGCGGCAGGTGGGCTCTGACACTGGGGTGGTCACAACACACCAGGTGCTGGCATGGCTGAGACTGGGAGGCAGGCCAGTCCACCTGTTCCCAGTACCTGCCTGTGTGACCCAGAGGCTGTCCCACTGGGCTGGGAGCCACAGGGACAGGATACTAGGAACGGCAACAAGTGCTTCTTCAGTGCTCTTCAAACCCTGGGGGAGGCTCTTGGGAGCCAGTTGTTAACACTCGTCAAGCCACGGAAGACACACGGCCAGCTTTACAAGGGTACTGGCTTCCTGGGGGTGGCCTCAGGGAGGATGAACATCCCTAGAAATCCAGGAGCTGTTGGGGAGAAGGGCACTCAGAGCAGCCAGCCAGGCATCCTCCAGGACCCACCAACTGCCCGCCTGCACCCTGCATACCAGCTGAGGGAGCACCTTTTCCAGCTGGTCCACATCCACAAGCGCCATGTCCTCTGCCTGGGCCTGGCGCACCCCTCGGACAGCTGCCTCTGATGCCAAGAAGTGAGAGGGTGAAAGTTGGGGGACTGGAGCCCTGGCCCTGAGCCACCCCCTACACCCGAGGTGCCCCTGAGAAGACCAGGTTGTGGCTCCTCTCAGCTTTTCAGGGACACAGCTCAGGTACTTGAGGGAACTGGGAGAAGCATGTGTTCACATAGTAAAATAGAAGAATCTGGAGTGCTTGTTGCTTTTTGGCCGCGGGGCCCTTGGCTTACCCACAACAAAGATCTTCAGAAGCTCCGCCATGAGCTGCAGGGCATCCCCACTGACTGCAAGGGATAAGAGAGTCATGAGACCCCCACACCCACTCCCCCCATGCCCCCTTTCTCGCCCAGGCTTCCCGCTGGCGCCTTGCACCTTTGGTCTTGCTGTCCCTGAAGTGCAGGTGCAGCAGCCTGCTCACCAGCTCCTGGAGGGGGCAGAGGGTCAACATTGGAAGGAATGGGTTGACTTCCAGCTGAAAGCACTGCTGTCCTAGGGTCTCAGGGTTAGGGAAGTGGCTGCCCACTGAGAGCCACCTGCACCCTCAGGGCTCCAGGGAGGAGGAGGGAGACGACCACGGCTCTCTGGTGAGGAGGCAGAGCCCAGGCTGGCTCTGGAGCGGTCTGCCCACCAATACCACCTCACTTGGCTCCACCCTGTGCAGGCAGTGCTGAGCACAGCATCACTGTTCTGTGGAGGTGACGGGTGTGGGAGCAGGCGCTGGATAGAGGCCTGCAACCTGGGAAGCTCTCCTTGGCAGGAAATGGTGCCATTTCTGGGTTGTGGGTGGAGGGGCACTGACTTGGAGACAGGGCCCCTGAGGTCCTGGCGTAGGCTCTGCTGTGGAGCCTAGCTGTTGGCCCTCCAGGAGGAGGAAGGGCCTCCCTCTGTGTGACTTGAGACCTGAAAGGATGTCACTATTCTGTGAGACGGAGACATGGTGAGTGAGTCTGGGGGCAGTTAGACAAGCACCGTGCAGTTTGCGAGACCAGGAGAGCACTTGCAGTTGCCCAGGGCAGGAAGCAGCTGAGGAGAGCGCCCAGACAGCAGGCTGCCACGCAGGGGAGGGCAAGCTGGGATCCACCAGGCCACTAGCATCAGCCACGAGGAGGCCACACGGTCTCACCAGCACAGAGCAGCATAGGCAGGAGTGAATGCAGAGGTAAAGTCCTGAAGGCAGGCGGAGAACCTGCCGGGTAGTCAGCACAGTAGCCAGAAGGGTTCCTGTCCACGAGTACGGGAGCCTAGTGCCACCTGCTGGTTCTGCTTATCAAGTGCTGTACCAGGAAGGTACCAGAAGAGGCGGAGGAGGCACCACCTGCCCTACTTGCTCCAGGACCCCTGGCATGCTGCCCTGTAAGACCATGCCAAAGAGGCAGCCACTGCACGGGGCTGAACGACAGCTGCTGGGGTCCTCCTGCAGTGACCTCCAGGAGGGTAGGATCAGGAGAGGCACTGTGAACATGACACGCTCCTGGCCCCCAACAGGCAGGCCTCACATGGCTGCAGGCCTCACATGGCTACAAGCCCCCTGTCATCCTCGCTGAGAACGCCTGCTTGTTGTCTGTAATGACCGTAACCCCAGCTCTGGCCAAAGCCCTCAGGGACCTAGCTGTCCAGGTGAGCTTAATCCAGAGCAAGACAGGCTGTGACCGTCCCCGGGTCATGGACTCAGGCAGTGCCTAAGCCGCAGTGACTTTCCCTCTGGGGCTAATGACTCCTCAAGAAGGAGCTGTTGCAGGTGAAAAGGGAACTCCCGCGCCTCTACAAGATCAGGTCCTCCACCAGGGACAGGCGCAGGAGGCGGCCCTCCTGGTGCACCTTCCGGACGTGAAGGACGCTTATCTCAATTTTCAGGCAGAACGACAAAATGAAACACCCAGAAGCCACCCACTGCGCGCGGGGCGTGGAGGCCAGCGCGTCCTCACGCCCCGGAGCCGGCAGCCTGGGTCTAGCCCTAGCCCTAACCAGGGGGCGCCTCCGTGCGGCGGTTTCCCCCGCAGCCCGGCGAGTCGGGCTGCCACGAGGGAGCACGCACGCCGCAGCAGCTCCGCTCGCGCCCGGGCCCGCCCGGCGTGCAGTCGGGCGGCGTGGGAGGCCCCGCGGCTCCGAGGCTGGAAGGCGCACCACCTCTCCCGCGGAGCGAGGGGCGGGCGGGGGCCCGGCTGGCTCCGCAGACCCCTCGGTCCGGCCGCGGGACCCCACCGTCGAAGAAAGCGCGGAGAGTGCGCGGGCTGGCTTCGGGTGTTCACAGGTGTCACGCTGGAGCTACAGCGTCCGAACAGCCCGCCCGACGTGGGGCTCACCTTCCGGAAACCCGCGCAGGCTCCCTCCATGACTGCCACCGCGGCCCGCGCTTTGTGAAGCCCCGCCCCTGCGCCTCAACCAATGAGCCTGGGTCACACCCCTGGCCAATGATCCGGAGCGTCCCCCTGTAGCCCCGCCCCCACGCTCCCACATTCCAGCCAATGAGCCGGGGCTCCTAGGCTTGCATCCCACAGCGCGCACCTCCCTTCTCTCTCATTGGTCCTTGATGAGCTACTTTTCCGCAACGCCTCCTGGGAGTTGTGGTCCCCATTGGCGTTCCCGGCGCCCCCTGCTCTTCCTGGATACTGAGGCACGCGGGGCCGCTGGAAGCGCGGAGGTGGCGAGCGGGTTCCGCGGTGCGAGGGCGGGCTGGGAGCCTCGGGGTCCGCAGGGAGGGTTCTGGGTACGTGCGACGCGCCTTCCTGCTCCCTCGACCAGCTCTCCTCGCTCCCTGTCCTCCCTTGCCAACCGGGCACGCCCTCCTTGAGCGGTCCCGACCACCCACCTTCCCATCCCACCCTCCTAGGCTTCCCCTTCAGGATCAGCGCACCTTGCCCCCAGCCCCTGTCGTTCGAGGCCCCAACCCCGTCCGGGCGCCAGGTCTGCCCACGCTGAGCCGGGTGTCTAGCGGCTGCCCCTCCTGCAGCTACGTGTAGGCCCCCCAGGCAGGTAGCTGCGGTGCCGCCAGCGCAGCAGGCTCACGTGGAACCTGTCCCCAGGAGCATGCGGGGGAGGCTCAGCCCGCACTCGCGGACATGGAGGAGTTCCGGCGTTCCTACAGCCGCCTGTGCAAGGAGAGTGGTTCTGAACCCCAGGAGGTTGTCCTGCAGCAACTGCACCAGCTTCCACGGGGCCGGCTGGACCTGGCCACGCAGAGCCTGACGGTGGACACCTGCAGGGCCCTGGGCAAGCTGCTGCAGAATCAGGCACTGTTGACAGAACTCGTCCTTAGCGACTGCATGCTGAGCGAGGAAGGTGGGTGCCTGAGCTGCAGGGCTGCCTCTGCAACCTAAGGGGCTGGCCTCTGTAGCTGCAGGCCGGAAGTTCTTCTGGGCCACCTGGTCGTTTCCTTTTTTTCCTGTGTATACCATAACGTGAGCAAGTGTTCCCTCCCAAAACCTGGGAGCTAAGGGCAAGTTCCCTGTATAGTGGAGGAAGAGGAGCCTTAACATTCCCTGACTCTGGTTCTGTGCTGGTTCTAGAGAGGTCTCATCAGCCCAGTGCTGCCTGGCAGGGCAGTAAATGTTCAAACTAACCGTACAGGGAGCAAGAAGACTAATGTCTGGTGTAAACCCAGAATAATAGGAACAGCCAGGCAGTCCTCCCTCCTGTCTGGGGAGATGCACTGAGATGGGGCCCACAGGGGCCAGCAGAGGCAGAGAGTGACAGCCCGTCTCCTTTATCCAGGAACCACACTGCTGCTTCAAGGCCTGTGTGCCAATACTGTCATTCGGCTTCTGGATCTGAAGGTGAGCAGGCCTGCACTGTGGGTAGGAGAGGCGAAAATGCAGGGTCCCAGGGCCTGGGGTCTTGACAGTGGCCAGAAACCATGTCTGTAAGATCTTCTGGCACCCAGGGCCTCCATGACTTCCCTCTGATTGTCCCACACACTTGTGTGTTGAGGGCAGTGCTCCCATAAACGCTGAGTGCATCAGTCCCAAGGATATCAGGGAAATTAGGCTCTGGCAGGACACAGGCCTCCCCTGGGCTTGTCTCCTTGGCTTTGTTTATTGCCTGACCAAAGCTCCAGGGGGCAGGTATGTGGTATTCAGAACCCACCAGGGTGACAGGAAATGACTGGCCAGGCTGTTCCTATCCTAGGGCAATAACCTTCGAGCTGCAGGGGCTGAGGCTCTGGGAAAACTCCTTCGACAGAACCAGTCCATTCAGAGGTACAGCACCATCCCATCCCAACCCGCTGCACCTCCCAGGTCCCACCGGCCCATGGGTGGCCCCAGAGAACACAGGCTTGCAGCCCTTCACTCCTTCAGTCCAGCTGTCGGTGCTGCACATCCGTTGGTGGGGAGTAGGTGGGCACGAATCACTAGAGACCTGAACCCACAGCCTCTGCAGGGCCTAGGCCCCCATAGGTCTGGTGCTCCCCTGGGCTGAGCACCTGGAGTCCCCTTCCCACAGCCTCACCCTGGAGTGGAACAATCTGGGCACATGGGAAGATGCCTTTGCCACCTTCTGTGGGGGCTTGGCAGCCAACAGCACCCTGCAGCAGCTGGACCTCCGCAACAACCAGATCAGTCACAAGGGGGCAGAGGAGCTGGCCCTGGCCCTGAAGGGCAATGCCACCCTCCAGCAGCTGGGTGAGGCCTTCTGCACTCTGGCTTCCCCAATGGGACCTGGGGTGTCCCAGGCCATGTTCCTTGCTCCCTCATGCCTCTGCTGCTGGAAGGAGTGGGCTGGGCTTCCTGTTTTGTTGGCAACCACAGGCAAAGGGAGCAACCTGGCCTAGGCCAGCTCCCCAGTGTGCCAGGTACCTTCCGTCTAGTGACAACAGGTTTCCTTCCAGACCTGCGCTGGAATAACATCGGCCTCCTGGGGGGCCGGGCCCTGGTGAACTGTCTCCCCAGCAACAGAACCCTGTGGAGGCTGGACCTGGCTGGGAACAACATCCCCAGTGACGTCCTCAGAGCCGTGGGTACGGGTGCACGGGGCTGCTTGCTGCTCAGTTTGGAGCAAGGCATGAAGCCCTTTGACACAGGCCTGTCCACCAAGGGAGCAGGGCAGCTCAGGGCTGTGGACAGGTAGCTTATCACAGGAGTAGCCCAGCCTAGGAAGGCGCCACAAGGATGAGGAAGAGCAAAGGCAAGCAGCCACTGTCAGGTGCTTGGTGCTCATTGCTTGCTACTCTTGAGGACTCAGCCAGGTACTCAGTCAGCTCCTAGGACCCAGTGGTGGAGGAGGGGTATCACATTTCACAGACTGGCAAGCTGGGACCCTGTGACTAGGAGCCCTGGCCTAGCTAGGGGGCATTTTCTTGGCCTTTGTCTCATCCTTGGTTTTGGGCTGTGCATGTGAGCCCTGTGGGTGCAGGACCACAGAACCTGTGCTGCTGCTGCCAGAGCAATGGCCTCTCCTACTGGTGACCACCCCCCAAGTCACTGTAGATGGCACCTCAGCCCCAGGATAGCAGATGCACATGCTAGAGCTCCCCGTCCGTCGCACAGTGCCATGCAAAGAAGTCTGAGCACGGGGCAGAGTCCTGGACCCTCGCCTCTTCCACACCCCTCTGCTTACAGGGCCTCCTCTTCCTGATGGCCCTACCCAACCCTCTGTCATCTCCAGCTTCTCACTGTCCCCAGACCTGCCTCTGTGCAAGCAGTAGCTGTTGAAATGGCTTTTGATTCTCACAGCTGCCTGGATCTTTCCAGAACACCTCTTAAAGTTGTGCAGTGGCCCTCCTTTGTGGTGGAGGACAGATGCTCCAGCGTGGTGGCCACCTCTTGTGGTAGAGCAGCCTCCCCAGATCTGCACACTGTGCGCCCATGATGTGCTCCTGCACTCAGTGCTCCCCCCACTCAGTGTACTGGAGGTGGCTGCATCTGACCTGTTGGAGATGGTGCCTCCCATGGGGTTAGTTCCAAGTGGCCATCTTTCAGGTATAGCCAGTGCAGGTCTGGGCCAGTCTTCCACCCTTCCTAAGACTGAGCAGACGCCCAACCCAGTGGGTAACATGGCTCCTTCCAACAGAGCAAGCCATGGAGCACAACCAAGACCGGCACACTGCCTTCCAGGAGACGCAGGCCCGCACCCACCTCCTCAGCAAGGAGGTCCAGCACCTCCAGGAGGAGAAGTCCAAGCAGGTAAGCAGGCATCCTTACAGACCTTGGAGATGCCCACAGCCCAGTCTGCTGCCAGCTCCCCACTTGCTCGCCCCCGGGGTATACCTGTCTTCCCTTCCTCCTGGCCTCACTTCCTTTGGGCTGGGTGAGAGCCAGTGTCCCAGCCTCCAGCTTTTCTCTGCAGGGCATCTTTCCTTTGAATGAGGCCGTGGGGCCGGGAGGCTATGTTTCCCAACTGTGTGGGTGGGCATCTGCTCTACTTTGCTTGGTCAGGGCAGGGCAAGCTGGCTCTGGACCCTGAGGAGGCTTTGGCCTGCTCTGTCCCCAGTTTCTGGATTTGATGGAGACAATTGACAAGCAGCGAGAAGAGATGGCCAGGAGCAGCCAGTGAGTGGGCCCAGGGTTGGGGAGGCAGGACTGCGGGCCAGCTGCATACCTAGGGTCACTTTCCTGAAAATGAGTGGTATTGTGTGCTTCCCGAGGAGGTGGGCTGGAGGGTCAGTGGCAGGTGCACAGCACCCTGGGCTCTGAGCTTGGTGTGCCGCAGATGCATAAGGAACCACAGCAGCTTGGCAAGTCTGAGAAGGCTCCAGGGTTTGGGTTTCGCAGACCCTCCTCTGCCCACAGGGCATCAGCAGCACGTGTGGGGCAGCTTCAGGAAGCCCTGAATGAGAGACACTCCATCATCAATGCCCTCAAGGCCAAGTAAGCAGGGGATACGGGTGACCTCAGAACACTGGGGCTGTGCCCACAGGACAGGGGAAGGGCGTACCCTCCGTGTACAGGCAGAGGCAGGTGGTTACCCAGGAAAGCTTTCTGAGAAAGGCGAGTGCCAGAGTTAGGCCAGCGGACACTGCTGATGGCGCTGGGGTGGAGCTGGCTGGCCCTTCCTCTTTGCAGGCTGCAGATGACTGAGGCTGCCCTGGCCCTGTCAGAGCAGAAGTCCCAGGACCTGGGGGAGCTGCTGGCCACAGCAGAGCAGGAGCGGCTGAGTGTGTCACAGAGGGAAGAGAAGGAGCGCAGGCTGGAGCAGCAGGTGCGGCACGTGCGGGCGGCAGGTGGGGGTGGCAGCAGTGTGAGGATGGTGCTCACCCTACACCCAACGCAGGAAGCGGCAGAGCGGGAGTCCAAGCTCCTCAGAGACTTGTCTGCTACCAATGAAAAGAACCTGCTGCTTCGAAACCGGGTACGAGGGTCATGGGGCCGCCCACCCACGGAGCCACGGTGGCCAGCCGAGCTGGCCCAGCTGCTGCTCATGCCGCTGGCTTTCCAGGTGCATGAGTTGGAGCGGAAGTTGAAGTCTCAGCAGGAGGAGCTATTTCTGACCAGGCAGGAACTGACCAACACGTCAGCTGAGCTGAAGATACGAGTTGTCCAGGCTGAGGGTGGGCACAGGCAGGCTTGCCACTAAGGGCACAGGGAGCTCCAGGGATGGAGCACCCCAGAGAAGGTTCATCACATTTTCCTCTTGTGCTTTAGAGCGCTTGGATGTGGAGAAAAGAAGGGCCAGACAGAACATGGAGGACTCGGAAAAACTGCGCTTCAAGGAGGTGCATTCCTGGTGCCCATCATGTGGCCCCTGGGTCTCCCATCCACTTGGTGCATACAGACAGGCTGCAGTGTCCCCAAAGCACACCCCTCATGACGTCCCCTCACTGGCCTTGAGTTGCTGGTGGCAGACCCAGGCCCTCCAGTGTGCATTGTGTAGTGCAGGCTACTGTGTGCTCCCCACAGGTGAAGAGATGCCCAGCTCCCCTGCTCTGGCATGCATCCTAGGGTACCAGGGCTGGGCTGTGCCTTTGTACCTGGCTCCTACAGCACCGTCAGGGTGGCCCTTTCCCAAGAGACATGTGCCTTCCAGGCAGGGATTCCCACGGGAGTGGGCTGGACAGCCCGCATCACCCAACCCTGACCTCTGACTCCCACACCTGGGCAGGTGGAACACATGACCCGCCACCTGGAAGAAAGTGAGAGGGCTATGCAGGAGAGGGTGCAGAGGCTGGAGGCCCTGAGGCTGTCCTTGGAGGAGGTGAGCCCACAGGGACTAAAGCACACTCCAGCCCTAGGGCGAAGCGGGGGTGGCAGCGCTCCTGCTGTGCCCAGTCTTGGGACCCTGGAGCACACCTTCCTCATTGGGCCCACCTTGGGGACCCACCAATCAGTGTCCCTGAGAGGCCAGAGAGAACTAAGTGTGGCTGGCATTTGGGCCCCTTGGCTGTAGAAACCCTGCCCAGTGAGCTGGAGGTATGGCGCATGGTGCCATGTGGCCTTAGGAGGCCAATGGAGGGAGTCTCCCCAGTCCCATGGCCCAAGAAGGGATCCTGGGCAGAGCAGGATGGGCTAGCAGGTGGCTGTCGGTGCAGGAGCTGAGCCGTGTGAAGGCAGCTGCACTTAGCCAGCGTGGCCAAGCTGAAGAGGAGCTCATCAAGGCCAGGAACCAGGCCCGCCTGGAGGAGGTGAGGCATGGCCACAGGTGCGCAGGGCCTGTTGCAGTGCCTGCAAGGCCTGCGGGACTGGGAGTGTGGCCAGCGAAGACCAGGGCTGTAGGCCTCACAGCTAGGCCTCTGAAAGGGAAGAGGGCAGACCAGGAATCAGCAGGGCTGGACTCGGGTGTGGGGATGCACAGGGGATGGACCCAGAGCCACAGAGAATGGAGCAGCTGCAGAACAGGACAAGTGATAAGGAGGGACACTGGAGTCCTCCCCACAGTCTGTGGTCTGCAGTCTGCGTGGAGGTGGGGGTCAGTCCATATGCAGATTGTTGCTCCAGATGTATGCCCAGGCCAGGAGGCCCTTGGGCAGCAGTGCCTCCCCTGCCCACAGCAACAGCACCTGGCTCACCTGGAGGAGAAGGTGCGGCTGCTGGCACAAGCCCGGGACGAAGCTCAGGGCACCTGCCTGCAGCAGAAGCAGATGGTGGCGGAGGCCCAGGCACGGGCCAGCCAGCTCAGCCTGCAGGTGGAGGGGCAGCGGCGGCGCATGGAGGAGCTGCAACAGGTAGTGAGGCTTCCAGGGACGCAGGCCTCGGGGGCCAGCTCCTGCCGGGCCTCACCCCCATGCCCCACAGGAATTGAGCAACAAAGACCAGGAAAGGGTAGCCGAGGTGACCAGGGTGCGAGTGGAGCTGCAGGAGCAGATGGGCCGCCTGCAGGCCGAGCTGACAGCCCAGGAGGCTCTGAGGGAGAAAGTGGCAGCCCTGGAACGCCAGCTGAAAGGTGAGTTCACACCTGGCGGGAGGGTGAGCTGGACCCGGTCTCAGCCCGGAAAGGCGGCCCCTTCTCACTGAGCGCCTCGCCTGCAGTGATCGCGAGTGACCACCGGGAGGCGCTGCTGGACAAGGAGAGCGAGAACGCGTCCCTTCGAGAGAAGCTGCGGCTCAAAGAGGCAGAGATCGCGCGCATCCGGGACGAGGAGGCCCAGCGGGCGAGCTTCCTACAAAATGCCGTCTTGGCCTATGTCCAGGGGTCTCCCCTGAGATCTCTGAGTCCCCCAAAGTGACAGGCCGGGAAGCCCGGATCACCGTGGGAGGACCGAGGGGTGGCGTCCCTCCCGCGCATCCCTTCCTCAAGGGCAGGCCTGCCGTCCACGCTCTTTGATCATGGGGACAAACCTGGTGCTCAGTGGGCGTGCGGCTCACCCAGAGTGGCCGTCAGCCCTACACCGCGAGGGCCGCGCCCAGGAAGGGGCTGGTTGGCCCCGATCCTAGGAAGATCCTAGGCAGGCGCGGCGGGAGGGAGGGAGTTCCCACGGCGAGCGGGTCTGAAATACAGAACTTGTGCCCTCGGCGACGTCTGGCCCGCGCCTTTCTCTGCCGGCCTCCAGCAACCTCCCCGGAGGCCCGGGGCGGGGCGGCGTCACCTCCCTGCTGTCCGGTGCCCCGAGAGCCTTGGGGTCCCCGATCGGGCCTGGGGCTGGTGGGGTCCGTGCCCCCAGGAAGCCCCACCGCCCCGCCCGCCTGGGTACCACCGGTCGCCCCGCCCCGCCGCGCCGCGCCGCTCGGCTGTCTCCGCGCCCCGCGCTCGGCGGCGCTCGGCTGTCTCCGGCCGCTCCTCGGCGCTCGGGTCCGCGGCCGCTGCGGCGCCGGGCATTTCTCCGCAGCTCGGCTCGCGGCCGCGCCCGCCGCCGCCCGGCCCCGCGCCCATGCAGGCCATCAAGTGCGTGGTGGTCGGCGACGGGTGAGTGCCGGGGCGGTGGGGCCGGGGCGGCGCGGGGTTCTTGTGGGTGGCCCCGCGCGCGCTCGCCCGGCCCGGCCGCAGGTCCCAGGGGCGGGTGGGGCGGGTCCCGTTGGCGCGGTCCGCGGCCGGTGCTCCCGGCGGCTGGGGCCGGGCCTCACCTGCACCGAGCCCTCGGCGGCCCCACCCTCTCCTGCATCCCTCCTGGGCGCAAGGATCTCGCGCCCTGGATATCCTCCAGTCCCAGGTGGCTGCAGGGGGATCCCCGGGCCCCACCGCACCATCCCAGCCACCCAAACTGGCCTCTGGCTCCGTGGGAGGGGCTGCCCTCGTTGGGCAGAGGGTGCGAGGCCGGGCCCGCGAGCCACGTGGGCTGGCCCTCTGTCCGCAGCGCCGTGGGGAAGACGTGCCTGCTGATCAGCTACACAACCAACGCCTTCCCGGGAGAGTACATCCCCACTGTGTGAGTGCGTGCGGGTGGGAGGTGCGGTGACCAGCTGTCGGGCTCAGCGCACCGCGCGGGACTGCCCTGCGCCCCTCGTTCAACCCAGGTGGCCCTGGCTGTGGGCCTCCTCAGTGGGGTTGAAGCGCCGGGCAGCAGGCTCACTGAGAACCGGAGTCCGCGGACCGCTTGGGTGGCCTGAGACCCCCGCCGAGCCCGGGCTTTGCCACTTCACAGTTTCGACAACTACTCAGCCAACGTGATGGTGGATGGGAAGCCAGTCAACCTGGGGCTGTGGGACACTGCAGGGCAGGAGGACTATGACCGGCTGCGACCACTCTCCTATCCTCAAACTGTAGGTGACAAGAGGGCCAGCCAAAGGAGCTGAGTGGCTCTGGTAGGGGTGGGGCAGGGACTTTGAACCTTCTTGACCCTCTCATCTGCTCCTCCCTCCCAAGGATGTCTTTCTGATCTGCTTCTCCTTGGTGAGCCCAGCTTCCTTTGAGAATGTCCGGGCCAAGGTAGGGCGGGGCTGGAGGGGTCGCACTTCCTGGGGGAGGGCTTGCCTTGAGCATCTGCCCCAAGACCAGGGTCTCTTGCAGACCTTAGGCAGCTTGTCCTTCAGAGGCAAATGAAATGCTGTTCTGCTTGAGGGGGACACTGAGGGTGGCCCTGGTGGGGAGGGTGGCAAAGGGGTGGTGGACACTGCTGTCAGCAAGTGGAGGGTGCCTTGCCCCTGAGGTGGGTCCTGAGTGGCCCTGGTGTGTCTTAAGGCTTTCTGGTTGGGCATTTTTGTTCCCAGTTGTTTCCCCAATGAGCCAGCAGAGCGCTCGTCATCCTAGTGGAAGAGCCTAGTGTGTCCAGGGAGTGAATGAAGAGACCTGGCAACTGTGGCCTGCCCTGGGCAGGGCTGGGGAGCAGCCCACACACAGGGGCCACAGTGCCTGCAGGCTCAGAGCCTCTATCCCCACAGTGGTACCCAGAGGTGCGGCACCACTGCCCCCACACGCCCATCCTCCTCGTGGGCACCAAGCTGGACCTTCGTGATGATAAGGACACCATTGAGCGGCTGCGAGACAAGAAGCTGGCACCTATTACCTACCCACAGGGCCTGGCCATGGCCCGAGAGATTGGTGAGTGGGTGCAGCGTGGCCCCTTGGCCCCAGGTGGAGAGTGGGCTGCGTTCTGGGGTCCCGCCTGCCCTCCCACTGCCCCGTCCCCACTGCGCTTTCCCTGACGCCTTCCTGTCTGCTCCACCACTCCCCTGCGGTCCCCCAGGCTCTGTCAAGTACCTGGAGTGCTCAGCCCTGACCCAGCGGGGCCTGAAGACGGTGTTTGATGAGGCCATCCGGGCAGTGCTCTGCCCACCCCCAGTGAAAAAGCCTGGCAAGAAATGCACGGTCTTCTAGAGTCCCCTCCCCAGGCCAGCCTGGCAGAGGGACAGCCCCTGGCCCACGTGTGCCCTTGTGTTGAGCTGTTTGGTGTCCGAGTCTGCTGTGGGGAGTGGCATGGGTGGGGAGGGGGAAGCATGGGGACAAGGCTGGGGTGACAGGGTCCTGTCCCCTCTGCCTCCTCTTTCTGGGGTACAACTCCAGCCTTCCCTGGCCCCTATGAGAGGCCAGGAGGGAGCAGGGTCTCCCTCGGCTGCAGGGGTGGGTCCCAGGCAGCCCCAGGATGGGCTTCCCTGGTGGGTGGGTGGGTGGGTGGGAAGTTTCTGTCCACTGCGTCCCCAGAGGGGGCGGCCCCTTCTTATTTTATACAATAAAACATTCTCCATCAACACCTCCTGCCTCTCACTGCCTGTCCTGCCCTTCACCCTGGGGCGACTCGCCCCAGCCACCCCCAGCGGGTGCCAAGGGGTCTGTGGCAGCAGACTTGGTTACAAGTTCCCCAATGGGACTTTGAGCTTCTTACACCCTGGGTAAGAGCACTGCTCCCAGCCTAAAGACCCCCACACAGACCAAAGCAGGACAGGTGCCGGTAGCCCCTTTGGATGCTGGCTGCCTGTGCACAAGGCCCTGGTGTGCTGACTGGGGCCTGGCCACCTGGGGCCTCCTGCAGCTCCTGTTGTGCTGCAGGGAAGGTGTGCAGAGCAGAAGCCAAGCCAGGCCGCATGAAGTGTTGCTGGACCAGGGCAGCTCCCCACAGCACCCCACCTCTGGCTGGACCAGGGCAGCTCCCCACAGCACCCCACCTCTGGCTGGACCAGGGCAGCTCCCCACGGCACCCCTCGTCTGGCTGGTGTCAGGAAGAGGAAGGGCATGAGGCCAAGGGGCCAGAGTGACCACAGAAATGGTGGTTAGGACGAGTGACAGCTGGTGTTGCTGAGTGAGAAGAGGTGGGTGCAGCCTGGGGGCCGAGCCATAGTCCAGGGGCTTGGACTTGACCCTGGAGGCCTCGGGCAGACACAGAACCAGCGGGTGCCCTGCAGGGCCACACGTGGCCTACCGCATGGTGTGCACAGGCAGTTCATACTGGCTCAGGAGAGCTGAATGCTGCATTTTTAGGCATTTTGCTAGCTACTTGTTAACAGTAGCCATCATTAGTAATTAAACTTGCAATTAGTTGTATTAAAAACAAATTTACTCAGGAGGCTGAGGCAGGAGGATCATTAACTTTAAGGCCAGCCACAGCAATTTAGTGAGACTCTGTCTCAAAATTAAAAATAAATGGGTTGGGGCTGGGATTGTAGCTCAGCGGTACAGCGCTTGCCTCGCATGCGTGGGGCCCTGGGTTCGATCCTCAGCACCACATACAAAGCAATAAAATAAAGACATTGTGTCCATCTACAACTAAAAAACAAAATATTAAAAAATAAATAAATAAAATAAATAAAATAAAATAAATGGGTTGGGAACATGGCTTAGTGATAAAGTACCCCTCAGTTCAATCCCTAGGACCTAAATATGAGGATTTAAAAAAGTTAAATACAAGCCGAGCACAGTGGCGCAAGCCTGTAATCCCAGCACTTAGGGAGGCTGAGACAGGAGGATCACGAGTTCAAAGCCAGCCTCAGCAACGGCGAGGCGCTAAGCAACTCAGTGAGACCCTGTCTCTACATAAAACACAAAACAGGGCTGGGGATGTGGCTCAGTGGTCGAGTGCCCCTGAGTTCAGTCCCCAGCACCAAAAAAAGAAAAAGTTAAATACAACATATCGCTGCCTGTTCTGTGCTATCAGTGCCATCTGTGCCTCTGAGAAATAGTTACCACCGGACCTAATGGGGTGCTACCGCCCATCCCTCCAACTCCACATCCAGTGACATCCAGTGACATCCAGTGAGGAGCTTCAGACCAGAGCGGGCATTCACACCATGGAAATGGGCAAATTCCACAGACCAGAGCTTGACTTACTGAAGCACAAAAGCTGTGGGAGGTCCTAGGACGGGAGACGTCGTCAGATCCCACAGGCTGCTCAGGTCACCAGTGAATGAGTGAAGCTGGACAGGCACCTCCCTTGTTAACTCCAAGGGAGACCAAAGCTTGTCGCCCACAGTCACGTGGCTGGCAGCTGCCTGCCACACGAGGCCAAAGGCCATCCTAGATCAGCTCACCACTCTTTAGGAGCTTGCCTTCACAAAGATCCCACCGCACAGCTCCGGCCAGGCCGCTGGCCAGGCCCACCTCCGGCGTGAGAGCCAGGCCACCTCCTATCTGGCTGGTGGATCTAATGGGTCTTGGCCTACCTGGGAATCAGCACACGGCTGAGCTGAAGAAGGAGGTTTATTGGAGGGCAGGGGAGGTTGAGGATGGGCTGCCGTGGGGTGGGGCTCAGGTGGCTAGGAAGCCCCCGTCCACTGGCACAGTGGAGCCTGTGGTCATGCTGCTTCGATCGCTCAGCAGGAAAAGGATGGTGTCCACCACATTCTCCACCTCTGTGGACAGGGTAGGGGTCAGGGGCACAGACAATGAGCTGGGGAAGTGGCTCAATGGTCCCCAGCCCCAACCCCAGCGGGCACAGGGCCACTGGTGCTGCTTCGCCTGGGCTCAGCCTGACTTACCTGCAAACTTGCCCAGTGGAATGCGGTCCAGCATGACCTTGGCCTTGTGGGGGTCATTCCAGTTGGCCTGGCCCATGGGCGTCATCACCACTGTGGGGTTTACTGCATTCACTCGGATCTGCACAGGTACAGGCAGGGATCAGCAAGGTCACAGGGAGCCCTGGGCACACGGGCTGGGTGATGGAAGGTGCCCTAGCCCAGCTCACCTTGTAGGGTCCGAGCTCTAGGGCCATCACCTTGGTCAACATGTCCAGACCACCCTTGGTAGAGCCTGTGAAGAAGGATATCTTAGAGTCCAAGCTGGCCAGGCTGGGGTGAGGCAGGGATCAGGTCACAGCCAGTCACTCACAGTAGACAGTGTGATTGGTCAGTGCACGCTGGGAGGCCTGACTGGAGACATTCACAATGGCCCCGGGGGCTCCCCGCGCTATCATGCCCCTGGCCACTACCTGAAATTGCAGAGAGAAGGGAGGCAGGACCAGCACCACTCTTCAGAGTTCCTGCTCCTACTAGGCAGGGCAGCTCACCTGGGACACCTGGATAACAGCCCTCAGGTTCACATCGAAGGACCTAGTGGCAGAAGCAGAGTCCTGGTCAGGGACTTGGGGCTGCTGCAGGGGACATCCCCTCCCTGCAGTGCTCCCCTACCCTGGCTGGCTCACGTGTCAAAGGCCTCCTTGGTGACCTCCAGGAAGGGCTGCAAGAGCGCCACGCCAGCATTGTTGACCAGCAGGTCCACGGGGCCCACGCCGTCCAGGGCATGCTCAGTGGCCTCCCAGTCTGCCAGGTCCACACACAAGGGCTGCACTCCAGGACACTGTATTAGGACGAGGCACAGCTACCAGCGGCTCGTGCCAAAGCAGGGGCACAGGTGGACTGCCGCCACCTAAGGGAAGCGGCTGGGCTGGGAGGAGCTGAGGAGTTCGGGGTCTTGGCGGCCTACGCTCCCGGAGCGGGCCCGCCTCCATCCAGTTCACTTCCTGTCTGCCCCGGAGATCCCGGCTCCCGGCCAGGTCAACCTCCTCCAGGCCCAGGGGACCAAGCCGATCTACCCACCAACCACCCTGCCAGCCACGCAGGCCGCGCGTCCTGGGGGCTGGTGCTCAGGGTCCCCGTCAGCGCCAGCGCCAGCGCCAGGCGTCTGGCCGGAGGCGAGAAGCACCATGCCCACGAGGGGTGGCGGTGGGCCCAGCGGGACCCACTCACCCGCTTCTCGGCAGGGCTGAGACTAGTGCCTACCTCGCGGACAAGGCTATCCAGGTCGGCCTGCGTCCGGCTCACGGCCACCACCCGCACGCCCGCCGCATGCAGCGCCTGGACCAAGCTGCGCCCGATGCCTAAGGCGAGACGGCTCAGTGCCCGGCACCCGCCAGCCACCCTTCGCCTGCGCCGCCCGCCCGCCTTTCCCTGTCCCCGCCCGCGGCCCACCTTTGCCAGCGCCGGTGACCAGCGCCCGGCGGCCCGCGAGCCCCAGCTCCATGGCTGAGCGGCCTGGGAACCCCGCGCTGGGCCCCGGGACTCGGGGTTCCGTGCGCGAGGGCGGGGCGCTGCGAGGCCAATCAGGGCGGCTTCTGGGCATGGGGCGGGGTTATTCTAATAACGCCCCCCCCGGAAGAGAAGAGGGCAGGACCGTGGAGGGGCGGAGTCCCCGCTGGCCCTGGGGCGGGGCTTTTCAAACTGCCCGCCCGTGGCACCGCGCCAGAAATCGGCTAAGCGAGTCCGGGTCGGCAGGTTTGTCCCCCGCCAAGTTTCCTCCTGTAATGAACACGGTGCCCACAGGTCCCAAATGTTTACCCTCCCCCTTCCACAGGCCAGAGTGGCTCGTGCTGGCTCACTTATAATGCCCAGAGAGAATGTGGATGACCGAATAAACTCCAAGAAGACACCATTGCCAACTGGGTTACGCGTTAGCCTCGAAGGGAGTTGATCTCAAAGCCACTCCAGACTGCCCATGAGGCCACCTGCACCTTTTAGAAAGTAGATAGGAAGGGATGGGACTGGAGTGGGGAGGTACAGGGAGGCCAGCAGAGGCGCGCACTGCTACCTGAGTCCTAACCATCAGTCACAGCACATGTCCAGGCACGCGCTGGATCTCCCTACAAACGATATTTTGTTCTGTTGGCCGCAGTGGAGAAGACTAGAGTCACTGTCCTGAGGACCTTCTGTAGTAGGGCAATGGTGATGAATGGCCCAGGAGCTTTGGGCCTAAAAAGGTGGACAGGCTGGAGGCAAGGATGGCTAGGTGAAGCAGGAGGCACAGATTTATTTGTTTTTTAAAAATTAGGTATGAAGCCAGGCGCGGTGGCGCATGCCTGTAATCCCAGCACTTTGGGAGGCTGAGACAGGAGAATCGCGAGTTCAAAGCCAGCCTCAGCAATGGCGAGGCGCTAAGCAACTCAGTGAGACCCTGTCTGTACATAAAACACAAAATAGGGCTGGGATGTGGCTCAGTGGTCGAGTGCCCCTGAGTTCAATCTCCAGTACCAAAAAACAAAAATTATGTATGGAAGTGAATATTTAGTAGAAGGGGAAAAAATCGACATCAAATATGGAAAACAGATTTGAGAAGACCCTGGAAGATGGTCAAGTACATTCTCCTCACCAGGCCTGGCTTTTGGCCAGCCTGTTCACCACCCCCTGTAAAGTCACCCTATAATCTCTGCCTCTGTCCCTGACTTTGGACCCTGCCCTCTGCCTGCCAGAGACCAAGAGAGGGACAACCCCCAAGTGATCCTTCCCGAGAGGCACCTGTGCTTAGATCCCTGCAGTGGTTTGGCCTTGCCGGCTGCACAGTGCCCAGTCTCATCGCTGGTAACAGTTATCCCTGTGATCCTTGGCCAGACAGGCCCAAGTGAGCCTCAGCTCAACCGTGCTCCCTGTAGTCCTGCTGACGGGTCAGAAGTACTCCCCCCACAACTCCCACCCTCACGGGGCTCTCCCAGTCACTGCCTGGAAGTCTCACCACAGACCCTCGCTCTCTGCTCCCTTGCCCAGGGCTGGACCCTGTGCCAGTGCCTCCCCAATCCCAGAGCCGCGTATCAGGCAAGCACAGCCTAAACCAAGCAGGGCCTGCGCTGCAGGGCTGTTGTGCTGGGTTCGGGCCTGGACGGTCTGTAGAGCAGATGGGGCGAGCGGCGTGGGCGCCCTCTTCAGGTGTTCTTGGCGGGAGGTGTGCCCGGAGCGGGGCGGGCGTCCCAGAGAGGATGGCTAGACTTGCCACCGCCCCGGCCCGCTGCCTCCGAACGCTGGGCTCCTCCGGCCTAGGGTCCGCTCGGGTCCAGCGCCTCTCCACCTGGGTGGGCCGCAGCGGAGGGTTGCCCTCCGCCTTTTGCCTCTGCCCTGGGCTGGATGCGCATGCGGGAAGGGGCGTCTTCCTTGCGAAAGAACCGCAGCCCTTTGGTCACAAGACCGGGTCAGCGGCGGAAGCGAGGCTTTGAGGGCGTGAGGTCCGTCCCCGTTCCCCCCGCCCAGACTCGCGACGCGCCCACCCAGAGCGCTGGTTCCGGGAAATAGCGGTCATTTATTTAGGCAAATAGGCGGCAGTGGGCATGCGGGTTCTGGATGGGGTGGTCGGTGGGGCTGGGACCGTGGCGCGGCGGTGGCGTAGCTGCAGAGCGGGGCGTGGCCGCGGTGCGGAGCCCGGTTCGCGGAGAGGGGCGGGGCGTGGTGTGGGCGTGGTTGCGCGTGGGCGGGGCGTAGGCTGAGGGCGGTGCTGGACAGTGGGCGGGGCGGGGCGGGGCTTGCCCGGCGGCGCTGAGCGCCCGAGCGGAGCGGCGAGCCCGACAGCTCCGCCAGCGGGTGGGCCAGCCTGGTCGCTCGCTCTAGGAGGCCAGGTAGCCGGCGTCCACCAAGATGCTCGAGCCGCTGGTGGAGGCGCTGCGGTCGCTGAGCAGGAAGAGGATGCTGTTGACCACGTCCTCCACCTCTGCGGGGCGACCTCCGGGTCAACGAGCGCAGGCGCAGCCGTCCAACACCCCGCACCCCACCTTCCTCCCCAGACCTGCAAACTTCCTCAGCGGGTGGCGCTCCTTCAGCTTTCGGGACAACTCGGGGTCAGCCGCGACTTTCTTGCCCATGGCTGTCAGCACCACCGTGGGATTCACGGAGTTCACCCGGATCTGGGGCCGGGGGCCAGAGCTGGTAGCCCGGGGTTACTAACCCCACCAGCACAGCCCCTGGTCTCTGGTCCTCCTGGGCCTGAACTTACTGTGTCCCCACCCCATGCTCAGAGCCCACAGTGGTCCGTCAGCCTACCCCCATTCTCATCTTCAAACCTCAGCTTCACCCACTGCCCCAGTGCCCATCTAGTGCCCCCTCAGGCTTAGCCCTCCATCCCCGCTCCCTGGCTCACCCCGTATGGCCCTAGCTCCATGGCCATGGCTTTGGTCAGCATGGTCATTGCACCCTTGGTGGAGCCTGCATGGGGACAGCACGGAGATCCCCTTAGGGACTGAGCCCTCCTTCCAGGGAGGCCCAGCCCCAGAGCCAGGGGCTCTGTACTCACTGTAGGCAGTCAGGTTGGGGAAAGTGACATAGGCCACCATACTGGAGACATTGACGATGGACCCTGGCACTCTCCGGTCTATCATGCCTCGGGCTACGATCTGTAAGTCAAGAGCGGGCGGCTCACCTCGCCCCATCCCGCCCCACCTGTGGCTGGCACTGGGTCACACCCCAGGCTCACCTGAGACACCTGGAACACAGAACGCAGATTCACATTGAAGGACCTGGCAGGGAAGAGACCATGGACACCTCTGCCCACCTGTGCTCAGTGGCTCCTCCCCAGCCTGAGCACTCTTCCCATTTCCCACCTGTCAAAGGCCTCCTTGGTGACCTCCAGGAAGGGCTGCAAGAGCGCCACGGCGGCATTGTTCACCAGCAGGTCCACGGGGCCCACGCCGCCCAGCGCACGCTCTGTGGCCTCCCAGTCCCCCAGGTCCACGCACACAGGCTCTATCCTGGGACACTGTGGGAAACATTGCGTGGCGGCCTGGTAGGTGGTCCCTCAGGCCCCGTGGCACCCCTGAGGGTGTGGAGGGCAGGCCTGGCCACAGCAGAGCCGTGAGCCTCACCTCGGTGGCCAGGCTGACTAGGTCGGTGTTGGTGCGGCTCACGGCCACCACTCTGGCTCCTGAGGCATGCAGAGCTTTCACCGTGTCCCGTCCAATCCCTGCAGGGTGGGGTACAGTGGGGAGATGGCCCTGCACACCTGGTCCGGGCTGGGGACAGGGGAGCAGGTGCAGGTGAGAGGTGCAGCCCCTCCTGCCCTGGAATGAGCAAGGGAGGCGATCCTGGTCAGAGGGCAGTGGTCCAGGATGAAATGGGGCAGGAACTAACCAGAGTCAGGCCAGGGGCAGCTCCCTCCTCCTGTGCCCAAGGGAAAAGGCTGTAGCTGGGTCCCTTCTGCCTGGGTCTAGGGACCACTCTGGGCCCGGGATGAGCTAGGGAGGAACTCCGGGCCTGGCTGGGTGCGGTCAGGGCCAGGAGGGTAAGCTGTGACCAGGTCACCACGGGCCTCTGTGTGGCTTGGTGTCTGGGACCCTGTTCTCCCCAGCACCCAGTACTCCCACTCACTGGCTCCCTTACCTTTCCCTGCCCCTGTCACCAGGGCCCGCATGCCACTAAAACTCAGCTGCATGGTGCTGCCCTCAGCCTGGTCCTGCAGTGAGAGGGGGACTTGGGTTTTTATAGACGGGCTGGCAGGCGGGGCAGGGGTGGGGCCGAGCCAGGCAGACCTGGCAAAGCTATCATCACCCTCTCCCTTGAAAGAGTGGCCCTCCTGGCTCCCAGACATGCCAGTCAGATACTCTGTTGGGGTTTGGAAAATAAATTTAAGGAAACAAAGTGCGCAGATTGCGCGGCGGGGCCTAGGCACCGCAGAGGGGTGGCCAGTGGAGGAGGCCGGGAGCGGGGCCTTCTCTGTTGTGCTAGGCAAGTGCTGCACCGGGCGGCGCCCACCCTGCAGTCCGTGCCCACCTGTCCTGTCTGCACAGAAGCACTCCCTTCAACACTGTTTTGCTCCTGGGCAAGAACAGGAAGCCAGGCTGAGGGCCAGGACCGCTGTGTCCAGTGGGAGCAGGCTGCAGCCCCACCCTCAGAGCCGCACCCTGCACTGGCTCTGCTGCGTGGGGTGGTGCAAGTGGCAGGGAGCGCCTTCAGGAGCCAGCGTGGAGGACGGCTCGGAAAGCACAGGTGCTGCACATCCTGCCTAAGGCTGGCCCGGGGCCCTCAGCCCAACCCACCCTGCACCCGTGCACCGGAGATCACTGAGCGGCCACAGTCCTTCTCATCTAGACCTTGCCGGGTGCTTTTCACCTGCCCCAGCCAGCCCTGGACTCTTCTCAGTGGCCACCCTGAGGTGCCCTTGCTCCCTGGAGGGATCCCTGAGTGGGAGGCCTGTGCTCCCGCAGCAGGAACTGTCCATCTCAGCATGGGCCGGCGTTTGGAGGGCAGTTTAGTCTCACCATCAGGGATTAACACCCACCACAGCTCCACTTCTGGGAGCTAGGAGTGTATCCAAAGCCACCCCCAGTCTTGGATGACAGCGCTCATGGGACAGATGCCTCTGTCCAGGGGAGTCAGGGCAGGTCATGTTGGACTGCTGTCAGGCAGGAGGCCCCGACTTATAGGCCTGGACAAGAAGGTGGGCCCCAGCCCTGAAGCTGAGCCATGCAATCCAGGGCCAGACCTGCAAGAAGAGATTCACCGTGTTGTCCAGGTACTCTGTCCATCCTGCCCTTCCTGCCCTCTGAAACCTCCCAGGTACTGGAGGCCTCCAGGAGAGCCCTGTCCTTGAACTGTGGCTCCTCAGAGAGGAGATGCAGTACACCTCAGCCTGGGCAGGGACCAGGCAGTGTGCTCAGTCTGGGCTTTCCTTCCACCTGTGTCAGAAATTTAGTTTTTGGTTTTTGTTTGTTTGTTTGTTTTTGGTACCGGGGATTGAACTCAGGGGCACTCAACCACCGAGCCACGTCCCCAGCCCTATTTTGTGTTTTATGTAGTGACAGGGTCTCACTGAGTTGCTTAGCGCCTCGCCATTGCTGAGGCTGGCTTTGAACACGCGATCCTCCTGTCTCAGCCTCCCAAAGTGGTGGGATTACAGGCATGCACCGCTGCCCTGGTTTTGAAAGGGCAGATTAGGAGGGTCCTGGGATTCTTTTTTTTTTGGTACCAGAGATTGAACTCAGGGGCACTCGACCCCTGAGCCACATCCCCAGCCCTATTTTGTGTTTTATGTAGAGACAGGGTCTCACTGAGTTGCTTAGTGCCTCGCCATTGCTGAGGCTGGCAGTGAGCTCGCGATTCTCCTGTCTCAGCCTCCCTAAGTGCTGGGATTACAAGCGTGAGCCACCGCACCCGGCTGGTCCTGGGATTCTTGAGAGTAGACGGTAAAGAGGCGTAAACTGGAAATCAGCTCTGTGCAAGGGTCTACCCCAATACACATAGGTGGGGACCCTGAGAAACTGGGGTAGCTGGAGTCAAGTTCCATTTAAAATGGAGATGCTG